>CAJNJA010063386.1:294-22645 GCA_905231915.1 Symbiodinium necroappetens
CAGATCCATCGCCAAGAACGGCAGCAAAAGCGCTTGCAGTAGATTGGATCTGCTGCACATCCTTCAATTGATCCTGCACAGCACTGCTGTCACCACCCTCTTCAGGATCACCCCAGGCAACAACGTTTCCATCCGCAAGAATGGCAGCAAAAGCAAACTGAGTGGCTTGGATCTGCTGCACATTCGCCAGCTGAGCCTGAACTGCGCTGCTGTCACCACCGTATCGAGCTTCACCCCAGGTCACGGTGGATCCATCACCACGAATGGCAGCAAAAGCAAACTGAGTGGCTTGGATCTGCTGCACATTCTTGAGACGATCCTGCACAGCGCTACTGTCACCACCATCTTCAGCATCACCCCAAGTCACGACAGCTCCATCACCGAGAAGGGCGGCAAAAGAGCGACAAGAAGCTTGGATCTGCTGCACATTACGTAGCTGGTCCTGCACAGTGCTACTGTCACCACCATAGTCTCCAGCACCCCAAGTCACAACCGATCCATCGGCCAGAATGGCAGCGAAAGACCGAAGAGTGGCTTGGATTTGCTGCACTGTCTTCAGCTGACCCTGTGCAGCACTACTGTCACCACCATAAGAAGCAGCACCCCAGGTCACGACGAAACCATCACCAGTAATGGCAGCAAAAGCAGCACCTGATGCCTGGATCTGGCACACATTTTTGAGCTCTTGCTGCACAGCACTATTGTCACCGCCATCGTCGGCACTACCCCAGGTCACGACAGATCCGTCACCCAGAATGGCAGCAAAGGCACTTCCTGTGGATTGGATTTGATGCACATCCTTCAACTGATCCTGAACAGCGCTGCTGTCACCACCAGCTTCAGGATCACCCCAGGTCAGGACGGATCCATCGCCAAGAATGGCGGCGAAAGCGAAATCAGTGGCTTGGATTCGTTGCACATTCTGCAGCTGGTGCTGCACAGCACTACTGTCACCACCACTTGCAAGATCACCCAAGGTCACAACGGATCCGTCGCCAAGAATGGTAGCAAAAGCTCCGCAAGAGACCTGGATCTGATACACATTCGCTAGTTGATCCAGCATGGTACTGCGGTCGCCGCTCCAATCCTCTTTAATGCCCCAGATCACGACGGATTTGTCGCTAAGGATCGCAGCGAAAAAGAAGCTAGAGGCTTGAACCTGAACTGTATTGTATATTTGCAATGTCAGTGCACCACCGTCTTGCACGCCAGACAGCCCTATCGGCCCAGATTCATCCAGGATGCTTCCAGATTGGTCCACCAGCCTTCCATTACCCACTCCAAGCGTGGTCTGCGCCCGAAGCCTCAATGTTTCAACCTTCTCCTCCAGTCCCGCTTGCACAGTAGCTGTCTTGCCACTAAGCAAACCAACTTCCACCACAACGGACATGAGATCGGAGTCTTATTATACTGACTAGAATTGGGTTTCGAGCAGCTTACTTTTGCATTCTACATATACACAAAATAAACAAATAAGCACATAACTATATATATACATACATATATATATATGTACATATATATATATACATATGTACATATATATACATATATGTACATATAACTATCTATATATATATACATATGCATGTATGGATGGATGTATGTATGTGTGTATATATATATACTGCTTACCCGGGTCCCTGCGAGCCTCCACTGGCACGAAGCAGGCGCCACCTTGCTTGGGGTTCGGTGCCGCTGGTTTCGGGCTTCGGGATTTGGAGGTTCGGCTTAGGGCTTGAGGGCTTAGGGCTTAGGGTTTATAGGGTTTAGGGTTTATAGGGTTTAGGGTTTAGGGTTTAGGGCCTTGGGCTTAGGGCCTCGGGTTTATGCAAACCCTAAACCCTAAACCCTATACTAGGAGACTACGAGTGTGAACCGCAACACCATGGGGCGTAGGGACTCTGGCCTTCTACGAAAACGAGACCTCAAGGAGGACACGATTTCGGAACACTCCCCGCCTTTAACGTGTCGGTTAGGCCACGGGGCTTCGCATTAGACACATCTGGGGCTCTTCGTTTGGGCGCTCGGCTTCTGCTAGCAGAAGCAATTCGAAGCAGAGCTTGGTACGTGGGCTTTTGAATGTAGCGCTGAATCACATTGCTTCATTGACGATGTGTTGAACTGGGATCTGTGTTTTTGTACCTGTAAACCCAAAAGATCTAAGTTTTCCGATGAGTCCACAGGGTTTCAAAAGAAGGAACCACCGGTAGGGGCTGCCCTCGGAGTTGCTTTTTGGGGTTACCTTTTAGGATCCTTAATATAGACTTGGTTTAACCAAAAAAAGGAACTACACTGGAGACTATAGGTAAACCCCAAAGCCAAAAGCCCAAAACTGTAGGCCCCAAACCAAATGCTGAAACCCTGGACACCAACAGCCCTCAGCCCTAAACCACCCTCTCTATAACTAACGCTAAACCCCTAAACCCTAAACCCTAAACCCTAAACCCCTAAACCCTAAACCCCTAAACCCCTAAACCCTAAACCCCTAAACCCTAAACCCACGATTTTATTGTAGAGGGCTCCGGGCTCCCTCGGAATTTTTTGAGCTAGATCTGATGTGTCCTTCTCGGTGATACAAGTCCGACAAGCCACACTTTCCAAAAGTGCCTTGGGATAGGCCATTCCCTACTCGGTGTCTAGGGTTATCTTGGGGTTTAGGGTTTAGGGTTGAGGGTTCAGGATTGAGGGTTTAAGGTTTGCACTCCGGTATTCTGTGGCCGGCCACTCTTTTTCATTGGGCGATACGGTTCACTTTGATGCAGTCGGCGTGGCATGTCTCATGATACTTCGGTTCGCAGAACCTGACTCCAAACTAAACTTGCCGAAGGTCAAGCTGACTAAAAGTACTCCTGGGCCCTAAACCCTAAAGCCTAAACCCTAAACCCTATAAAGCCTAAACCCAAAAGCCTAAAGCCTAAACCTTAAAGCCTAAAGCCTAAACCCTAAACCCTCGAAGTTCCGACATGCCAATTCTGCCATTCTCCGAGTTCAGTTTGTAGGCTCCTGGGGCCTTCGGGGTCGAGGCCTGAGGACGCGCTCCAGAAAACCCCAATAAATGCAAAGGGGAAGGGGGGCGGGGGTGGGGGTTTGGGGTTTAGGGTTTAGGGTTTATAGGGCTTAGGGTTTATAGGGTTTAGGGTTTAGGGTTTAGGGTTTTTTTTTGGGGTGCCTTCATTCTAGCAGAATGGGGCTGACAACATCGGGACAGGGCTTTTGAGGTATCTTCGAGTAGAGCTGTGTAGAGACTATACAGGGGATAGTACTATCATACAAGTGTGTCGACCGCTATATTATACTGACCACCCTGGACAAGAAAGTGGCTTCCGGGTGAAGGAAGTAATACTCGGGTCCAGCGGATTTGCGGGAGCTTTTGATGTTTAGGGTTTAGGGGTTTAGGGGTTTAGGGTTTAGGGTTTAGGGGTTTGGGGGTTTAGGGGTTTAGGGGTTTAATTCGGGTTAAGGGTTTAGGGTTTAGTGAACGATGTGCATCACGACGGGCTGATGCCATGCTTTGTCCTGCAAGTACACTGTGCATCCGGACGCTCCACGCATGCACGAAGCTGTAAACTGTCATTCAATCTCTGCAGCACGAATAAGCCTAAGATGCAGCGATGCATAAAGAAAGGGTTTAAAGGGCGGAGGTTTTTTTTGGTCTTCGTCTGGCTTGGCTCGGTTGTTTTCTTCGTCTGGCTTGGCTCCGTGGGGGCTTGGGGGAGGTTTGCTTGGCTCGGATTTTTTCTTCGTCTGGCTTGGCTCGGTGGGGCCCGAGCCAAGTCAGCCAAAGAAAAAAAACAAGCCAAGCCAGACGAAGAGAAAACACAACAAAAAAAACTTCTGCCCTCCCCAAGCCCCACCGAGCCCAGCCAGACGAAGAGAAAAAGCAACTCCAAGCCCCACTGAGCCAAGCCAGACGAAGAAAAATCCCGAGCCAAGCCAGACGAAGAGAAAAACATATTCTTCTGCCCCTCCCCAAGCCCCCACCGAGTCAAGCCAGACGAAGAAAAAAGCCGAGCCAAGCCAGACACAGAGAAAAAAACAAATCGGGCCCGGGTTTAAAGGTGACATTGCTTCACCCTTCATCCTAAACACCGGGCGAACACCCTAACCCCAAACTTTACACCCGAAGCCATAAAACCCAGAACACTCTATCCGAAGAAAGCTTACGTCCTTGCAACTCGGCCCCAATTCGAGAGGCCGATGAGCCCGAAAAAGTGTATGGCAAAAAGCAGTCGGACGGCAATTCTGTAGTGTACCAGGTGTCGATTTCGTTAAACCCCCCCAATCCTAAGCCGAAGCACCAACCAATCCATCTCTCTCTCCCTATGCCGCGCGGACAGCTCTCTGCAATGGAAGATTGGCGTTCTAATCGCTGACAGTGACCAGGATCCGTCGCTGCGGTTTCCAACTTGGTATGGAGCTGCCCTTATAGCACCCTTATAAGAAACCCTTATAGATCCCTTTAAGGAGCCCTAGAAAAGACTCTACTTTACGTTTATCACTCCTCTTCAAGGCCTCAGCCTTTAAACCTAAAACCCTATAAACCCCCCAAAACCCTGAATCTTATAAACCCCAAACCCTAAGCTCTAAACCTTATAAACCCTAAGCCCTAAGACTCTAAACCCGACTGTAGTAGGTCCAGGCTGTAAGCGTGGAGGCTTGGGTGGTGTCCGTGGTCGACTTTCAACGGCTCACTGTGGGGATGTAGGCTCTACGGATGTTGGAGTTGGGATCTTGGTCCTGGAGTTGTTTGTCGATTCATGGATTTTTTTTAAAAAAAAACCTATACAAAAACCGCCATGAAGGCCGCTACAAGAACCGTCAAAGACCCTACAAATTGCAGACCGGAAACCCTACACCCTAAACCCTTACAGAACTCCCCGAAGCTTCGACGGTTTTGGCGCTCTCAGAGGGGTGTGTGCTCACCTCCACCATCCAAAGTTACAATTCAAAGTAATCAACAGGGTTTGCTTTAGTCTTTGTGCGGTTGAGGTGGCTTTAGGGCTACTTGGAGGGTCCTCCGAGATCCAAAGCCAAAACTGGAGTGGGGCGCACACTTGGTTCTCCTGCTGAACTCTTGAGACGGTTCCCGAACGATGATTTAATGATGGCGCTCTGGGCCGCATGAGTTAGAAGCTTAGGGTACAAGGTTTAGGCATGGAGCATTCAGATCCTGGTAGACATCCTGGTAGACCTGTCATCCACCGGAGAATCCCACCCTAATGCCCTAACCGAGCAAAGCGACGAACACATGCAGATGCCTTCAGCGCCGCCTAGGCTCAGACCTCAAAGGTGGAGCCAGTTTCTGAATCTGCGTGTATGTCGGGAAGTTCTTCTTTGTGCGGCCCGTCATCAGCAGCATCTCCTCTGCACTCTTTTACGGACTCCTTCGACGTCGCCCTCTTTCCCTTCCTGAACAGAACAGTCGTCAGGCTAAGGAGGATCAAGAACGGTAGTAGTGGAAGCCAGCTCCTGTCATCGAGCCGATGCGACAGCTGCAGGTGTCCGATCCAGAAACCAGAGACAAACAAAATCACCAACTGTGACAGCAGAAAAGCCAGGCCAAGCCTAGACTTTGTTGTAGTCTTCTGCAAGATCCGAAAGCCGTACTCACAGAGGAAGAAGTTCAACCGAGTTGTCATCACCGCCAGCAGAGAGATGAACGCCCAGTCGACACATATGCGCACGGCCCAGATCACCGTGTCACCGCCAGAGTAGCCTGCAGGTGGCCCCCTGGTGAGTGCCACGATGGAGTTGGAGATAAAGGGTATGTGGCAGCTGGCAGTCATGTACCTGAAGTCTGGAGAACATGACGCAAAAGGCTTGTCTCGTTTGTGTTTCCATGGTCAGTGTTCTTTGCTTGGCGGTTAACCATACCGTACCCTGCCATACCATGCCACACCACACCACACCATGCCATGCCATGCCCTGCCATACCCAACCACACCGCACCGCACCACACCATCCCGTCCCATGCCATGTCATGCCACGCAATGCTATACCATCGCAATCCATCGTACACATCCACATACGAAAACATAGACTAGAAAGGAACAAAAAAATCTGGGAAGACCAAACTCACGGACGAAAAAAATGAGTGAGAGAGAGAGAGAGAGAGAGAGAGAGAGTCTTTTGGTGCGAGCAGCACAAAAACGCGTCCTGAACCCTAAACCCTAGGTCCTCGTCACTCCAAGGTGCAACGTGTATCCCATGGGGAGCCTGTCTCCTCCGACAGTTTTCAGTACAGCCGGCGCTAGTCGTTCGCGGACGAGCTTGTTGAAGTCATCCAGATACTTCTCAGTCCTAGGACCCCCAGGTTTAGGGTTTAGGGGAGTAGGGGAATAGGGTTTAGGGTTTAGGGGATTCGGGGATTAGGGGTTTAGGGTTTAGGGTTTTAGGGGATTAGGGTTTAGGGTTTAGGGCTTAGGGTTTAGGGGAGTAGGGTTTACGGTTTAGGGCATTAGGGTTTAGGGCTTAGGGGACTAGGGTTTAGGGTTTAGGGTTTCAGAGAACCCATTAATCTGGCGTTTACCGATTAGGGGATTCAGGTTTTACTGAGTTTCCCGCGAGGAGGACGCCTGCACTTCTGGGCCAGTAACAATAAACATCTGCGACCCTGCCAAAGAGACATCAGTGACCAGTATATGATAGTAAATTCTATAGTATAATGTAGTATACTGTAGTATTCTATAGTATACTATATTGTGCTTATGAATTAGTATACTGTTCCGAAGCCCAGACTCCCGTCTCCGCTTCGTCCCAACCATGCCCGCAGGGTGGCGAACCTCGAATTTCCGCGCCGAGTTTAGGGTTTAGGGCTTAGGGTCTGCGAGGTGGTGAACTGTGAAATGCCCACGATTTAGAAAGCCAGAATGAACCAGTTGCATGGGAGTCGTGAGGTAGGGAGTCGTGTCGGAATTGGGGGTTGCTCCGAACTATGTTGACCTTTAAAACCTTACCTTACAGGCAGAATTAGTACAAACTCCCCGAAACTGTCGCATTCTCGCAAATCTTCTATCGCCGGTCATAATGATGGAGCCATGGAGCCGATGGCTTTTCTTGTGAATAACGGCAGAGCCACGAACAAACGTAGAACAAATCATACTCGACAGAGCAGACGGTGCTCAGTGTACAAGTAATCATGACGAATCATGCTTGGAGGTTCATGGGTGATTTTTAAGTGGGGTTATAAGTCTCCTAATAGTTACCCTTCTTATATAACCACACTTATAACTACCCATGAACCTCCAAGTGGGGAACAGAAACATCTGGCGGCTCGGCGACACGAGATCTCGGTCGCAGCCGATGGCTTCGTGGGTCTCTGGATGACGATGGTTATGAGAGCAGCAAGCACTCCCAGCATCCTGGGTTCTTGTCCAGGGATTTTAGTTAAGTTACCATAATAGGGATCTATATTAAATAATATCTGGTTGGCCCTTCAAAGCCTCTGAACAATATTAGTAAATAGGGTCCTCTTAAGCCCAATAAGGGAAAATATAAAATATCCCAAAGGCCTACCTAGACATGGTTTCCTGAATATAGTAACCTAAACTAAATTCCTTAACAAGAGCCCAGCATCCTGGATCCGGAAACTCGTGAGCTGCTGTGGCATCTTGGACAAGCCCTTGGGTCTCGAAGGTCTGCAAGGGGCTGGGCTGGGCTGGGCTGTGAGTGCGGGGCTGGGGGCTGGGCTGGCTTGGGCTGGGCTGGGCTGGCTGGGCTGGCTGGGCTGGGGGCTGGGCTGGGCTGGGGCAGCCCTGAAACTGAGTTGGTTTTTTCGAAAATGGCAACGTTGTGTCACGACCGAAAATATGAGCTTTCGAATGGCCAACAGCAACAAGCAATTTCTATTTATTTCTTTCTTGAGGGTTTAGGGTTTAGGGTTTAGGCTGGACCCCACGGGTTTTAGGATTTATAACCCTAAACCTTAGAGTACAAGGCAAGGGCCAGTGCAGTGATCTTCCGTTTTCTGAGTCTTAGCAGGAAACAAAGAGGAAACAAAGAACAAAGAATCCAAAATGCCATGTACTCAAAGCCCGAGAGTCTTCCATCATTCCGATCCCGACGAAGTAGGTCCAGAGAACCATCGATCCTGCTAGAAGGACGCAAGGGCCTGCGACAGCCAGACTTCTACTCAAAGACCGGAGCTCATGATCGGAGGAGTCCGTGATTATGTGGGCGCCAATGGTCATGATGAACCACTTCGCAGCATTGACACATAAGAGGAATGCCAGCTTCACTGGCATCATCTCAATCTGCGCATTGCCGTCCACTTTTCGCAGGAATGTACTAATCTCATAAGTACACCAAAGCCTTACTCCCCCAATAAGCCAGGGAAATAAAAGGTTCAACTTTCGGATTACTACTAAAGTATAAGAACCCAGCAAAAAGTTTAAAGGTTGCGTATTGGAGAACTAAACCCTAAACCCTAAACCGCTAAGAAGCCTCTGAAAGTATCGCGGTGACCATAAGACTGTGAGCTTCTCCGAGCGGTCTAAGAAAGCTGCCAAGCCCATGATACCTTGCTCCTTGAGAGCAGGGTTTAGGGTTTAGGAGTTTAGGGTTTAGGGTTTAGGGTTTAGAGTGCTCCTTGAGAGCAGCATCGTGTTGGGCAATGCAGAGTTTGTCCAAAAAGACCATTCGGGGCTTGAAAACTGCTCGAATCCGCTGCCAGAAGCAGAAGAAGATGAAAAAGGTCAGGTACCCCGTCGCCACCGCCCAACTACCGTCCGGCAGAATGCCCGATGCACGCAGAATGCCCGAAAAGACACTGACCACGAGAGTTGCGACTGCCGCTGCCCTGGAGTTGAAGATCACCAGGAGCGCGGTCAGCTTCAGCCAGCGAGATGTTCCCCAGTCGTGGCTGAGGAAGTTATGAAAACGATCTGTTTGGCGACTCAGGGTGTAACTGTCGACGCCCTCCTTGGCACTGAACATACCACCAGAAGAAGAAGACCAGTGCTTAGCCCATCCACTGAGACATTCATGGAGCGGCACACCACGGAGAAGCTCCGGGGCAATTTGCACTCGCAGTGATCTCTCGGATGCGATGTTGCTGGAGCTCCTGGAAGCGTAGGTGCTGGTCTTGGAAACAAAGGTGCTGGTCCTGGAAATGTCCATGGCGTGCTGTTGGTCCACTATATGTGACGTTTTAGGCCTATCGCACAGGCTGTATATGCCTTGCAGAGAGGTGTTGTTCTTTTCTTGTTGGAAATAGCTTCAACCTGCTGACACTCCCACTGCTAGACACTGCACCCCAAGCTGCTGGCATCCGATTTGAATGCGGAGCCACGAAGGAAGTGGAAGTGTGCAGGCGAAGAGCGAGGGTTCGGTTTCGTGCTGTTCGTACGAAATGTGCACTGCTGCCACAACGCCACGGAACGTCTTAGGTAAATCCGAGCCGCCCAAAACCACAAGCCGTGAACTCTTCCCACTGCCATCCCTTCCCAATGCCTTAATCATAGGACCAAAGCCAGGGTTCTAAGGACCCGCTTAAAACCCTGAATTTCGAAGACCTAAAAGCTGACTTCAAAGCTTACTTCATGGTTCCAGGTTTAGGGATTCGGGACCCCTTGTGATTCTGGGAAGCCGACGACTCCGCCTTGCTTATGGATTACAGGACGCAACAGGTAGATCACAAGTGCCACAAATTAGGTGAGGGTTGCCCTACTTATGACCGACAATCCTACATGTGAAGTCACCTGATCCTATAAGCAAACACTGACGGTTTCAGCTCTTGGCAGAGGTCGTAGTCGCATTCCTGGCGAGACGGAAATGGACAGCAGATGTCGAAGCCTGATACCTGATGCCGTACTATAGGCCTCAAGGCCAAAGCCTTGCATCCCAAACCCGTAAACCTTGGCCCTTGGCTGCGCAACCTACAGCCGTCTTGCTGCCGGTAGGTAAGTTAATAGTTACGATGGTAACCACGACTCGTTTGGCCGTGTGTAGTAGTACTTCTTGCACTGCTCTTCAACTGCTATTCACATTGCTGAAAATTCTCGGGACAACTAGTGGCACCGTTGTTGTGAGCAGCGGTACTGGCGCTTGCAGTGACAGAGCTTTGCATGGAGCCCGCTTAGACATGAAACCCTCCAAGCCTCACAGCGGTAGCGCTGCAAGTTCATGGTGTCGTGCTCCTTTGCTGCGGCTTCGGTGTGGGGCTTAGCGCTTGGGTACGAGGTTTGGGGTTTTGGGTTGTGGGGGCTTAGGTTCATTCTTTGTCTCACGGGATGTTCCTCCTCCGTCAAACCTCCCTGAAACCGAATCGCAGATCCTACAGCCTCAACAATAATCCCTAAACACTCTCAAAACCTGTGCTCCACCATGGCTCCCGAGTCTAATTTATCTAGGCTCAAAGCGCTCAGGTGTCGGGTTCAGGGTTCAGGGTTGGCTTAGGGCTTCAGGCTTTGAAATCCCGACCCCCGAACCTCAAAGCACGACCCGGTTTCTGAAACCATACCCTTTGGCGATGCCGCAAGATGCAGAACCCCGAATACCGCCAGGCTCTGACCTTCCAAGCCCGTCGGTGCAGTCTATAGCGGTACGCGACGAATTCAAGGCCAAATACGTGCCTGTCTTGACATTCAACTTGAGGGCACCAGTATCCGAGACGTCGATGACACGAGTCACAGGCAGCCGCTATTTGGCTCAGATTTCAGGAGCTTCCCCAAGATGCCCCCCTGGACCTGAACCTAAGAAGGGCTGCGGTTTCTTGGTGTTCCGCAACAGAAAGGAATCCGAAACCCAAAAGGGCAACATTGCGCAGGAAGGAAGATCTGGTGGATTGAGGAATGATCTTGCATCGATGGCTTTTGGGAGTGTCCTCGCAGCCGTCGCACACCCACGTGGCAGTCCTGGCTCAGACTTTAAGGCATCAGCCCACGAAGACTTTTGATCATCATAGTGCTATAAAGAACTAACATACAAGAACGCACACACAAGCGATCACAACTGTATGTCTCTGGCGCGCTAGGGGCGTATGGTGCGATGTCGGGAACTGCTTCTATACCACCTGCTGGGGATCTGTGCCGTTGACTGACGACTAAACAATTAAACAGACCAAAAGCCTTCAACTACCCGACCCCTAAGCCGACCCTCTATCTATCTATCTATCTATCTATCTATATATCTATCTATCTATCTATCTATCTATCTATCTAGCTATCTAGCTATCTATCTATCTGTCTATCTGTCCATCTGTCTATCTGTCTATCTGTCTATCTGTCTATCTGTCTACCTATCTATCTATCTATCTATCTATCTATCTGTCTATCTATACGCATATATACATATACATATGCATACACACATGTGTGTGTACATATATATATATATACAGACACACCACATTTACAAAATATATGGGCCGTCAGTCTAGGGTGTGGGGTTTGCAGTTGGAGGTCAGGCAGCCCTGCTGCGAGAAGCCGTACAAGCCTGCACCCCACCAGATTTCTAGAACACCAAAGCCTTTGAGATCTAAACTCCCCCGAACCCCTATCGACCCTTTACGCTAACCTTTTGCTACCCTTAGGCTTTGATTCTGCTGGTACCATGTGAGTACCCTTCTAGTGACCATGCAGTAACCTTGTAGCGCTGCAACAGTGGTGCAGGGCCGAAGCCCTAAGCCCTAAGCCATCAATTCACGGGCACAAGACAGGCCTGGAAGCGCCCCAGGCAACGAGGGGATGTCCCGCTCGACAGCGCGGGTACTGCGAGTAAGCATGCTAGCGTGTGGCTCACCCCTTTCTTTTGATTATGGTGTGGGTTGAGGGGGGAGGTTTAGGGTTTAGGGGCAGAGGAGGCTCATAATTGGTTCCTAGGAAGGGCGGGTCGCTGGGCTTCCCTGGGTGGCGCTACAGAGAAGCCCAGCCAAAACCAAGACTCTGATCTTCCAAAACATCTGATTTCGGGCTTGCGCTTCGACACAGTTTAGGTGGGGTTCGTAAGTCGCAAACGATTGCAGGAATTCTATGCAAGTCTGCTCGACCTGCAAAATACTCCAACACTCAGCACTCAAAACCCCACTACTGTTCTGAGTTCTGAGTACAACAAATACGCTGTTATTAAGGGATTGTTCCATATTCTTGTTACTGTTGACTAACTCGAAAACCTCAACACGCAGAAGCCTGAAGCTTTGAACACACGCACACACACACACACGCAGACGCCTTCTCTGCATTCTGTGCATAGTCTGCCTGGGCAGCGCAAGAACGCCCTAAATTCTGCACCCATGACTGGCGCCAAAATTTCGTCGGCAGCTACGGAGATCTCGGAGAACGACCTAACGGTTTTTTGCTTGCTGTTGCAGGTTTTTTGTTGTTGTGCTCAGCAGCTGAAGCCCCGGCAAACGAGTAAGTGAGTGAACTGAAGGTGGGGGCCCAAACAGCAAAAACAAAACACCCACCCGGCAGGAACAGCAGAACAAAAAACGCCCCCCCGGAGCAAAAGCAAAACAAGCAGCAACAACAAAATGCAACACCCCCACTCCCCCCCGCCCCGAAAACGACTAGGACGACTCTTCGCGAATGTAGGCTTCGCAGGGCTGCTGAGCGCGGTGCTGCTGTGGTTTTGGCTGTGAGCGCACGAATTCAGGATCATTTTTTTGTTTTTTTTTGGGGGGGTTGGAGTCAAGCCTGGTGCCCTGGGGCTTGCGAGGCAACTGTCATACACATATGCATATACATATACGTATACCTATGCATATACATACTCAAACACACAGGCACATACATATGTACATGTACATGTACGCATACTGACACACACACACACATGCATATACATCACATACACGTGCACATGCGCGTTACATGACATTGCGTTATAATACCTTAAGTTACATTAAGTGGGGTTGCATTACAGTACATTACATTACATCACATCACATTACATTACCGTACATTACATTGCATTACAGTACATTACAGTACATTACCATTACATCGCAAAGAGTAACAGTACAGTGCAGTGCATGACGTGCAGTGTGATGCAGTGCAGTGCAGTGCCGTGCCGTGCCGCGCAGTGCAGTATAATACAACAGAATACAGCACAATACTTACACAGATACACACATACATACATAAATACATGCATACATACATGCATGCATACATACATACTTGCATACATACATACAGGCATACATACATACATACATACATCCATACATACATACATACTTACATACATACATACATACATACATACATACGTACATACAGACACACATGAATTAATCACACATAATCATACATATACATAGATACATACATACATACATACATACATACATACATACATGCATGCATGCATGCATGCATACATACACTATAATCATGCACGCACATACATACAGACAGACAGACAAACAGACAGATAGACAAACAGACACCCACGTGAACATCCATCCATCCATCCATCCATCCATCCATCCCTCCGTCCATCCATCCATCCATGCATATATCCATACATACATACCTATGTATGTACGAGCGTTGTCACACCAGCTTCGTCCAAGGTGCCGGAAGGACTGGATCGCCTAAGAAGCGGTTGGCCTGGCAAGGACTCCGGCCTAAAACAACATGTTGCGAGTTGAAGACTAAACTGTGGCAAAACATCTTTGAGTTCAGATTGGCACATCAGGGAGCTAGAGGGCACCTGTCCTCGTAAGCAGTCTATCGCTTGAGGCGTCCGAGATGGAGGGGATGTGGAGCATTTGGCTTTAGTTGCAGTTTCCGGATCACTTGGCGTTTAGGGCCCGTGGCCACAAAATCACACGAACTACCGCCGTAAATGTTGGGCACAGGGCTTCAGGATTGCGATGAGGATGTTGCACTTGCTGTTGCCGTTCTGGGTTCCACCAGTTTTCCGGCTAGGACAGTACTTGGAGCTCTTCTCCTTCGTGTTGCATGGCAGCAACAGGTTCCGGATGCCCAAGCATCTTCGGGACATGCCAGAGTCATTCGGCTTTGGTAACAAATAATTAATACCCCCTCAGAGTCCACAAACACGTATATATGCATATATATATATGCATATATATATATACATACATATGTATATATTTGTACATACCTGTATGTATTATGGTACGTTCATACATTTCTACTGCTAAACCTTTACCATGTCCTCATGCCCTGCGTGGTGATACTGCATTCTAATGAAGCCCGACACACCTTTGAGGCCTCGGGTTTCGGGCTATGAATAATGGCTCAAAGCCTCGCTGCTCGCCAAGCTTTTGAACATGCACCATCAAAGCTGGATTGCGGCACCACATAAATACGTTCTGCACCCTTGTCGACTCCATATTACGGAGGCTAAAAGGGCTTCATTCGGGTATCTATTCGGGCTCTATTCGGATTGCAGAAGGTTCTGTATGGGTCCCACAACGCTTTACAAGGCCGAGGTTTCATAGGGTTCTATATACACCCCTATACACCCCCGGGCCAGTTTAAGTACAAAACGATCCCCATCCAAAGCCATTTCCCCCAAAGCTCAGCCCTCTTGCCTAAACCCTCATTGTAATGTCTCCCTAAACCCTACAAACCCACAAGCCTCAGCCTGTCAACTCTCACCCTTCCTCCCTCTCAGCCCGTCGAACATTCGCGGGCCCCCCCCCCCACGGACCCTCCGAAGCTCGGGTGCTTCGTTGTGTTCGAACGTCCTGGGAAGGCTCAGGGGCTTGGGCTTGGGATGATGAAAACCAGAACCCTCAGACTAAGAAGAGTAAGACAACAACAGAGGAGGAACGAGAATAGCAGCAGCAGCAAAAGCAACCACGGCAAGAGCATCATTAACATTAATGGCAACGATGAGAATTCGTACTAGCTGCTACTAGCTGCTACAAAATTGAAACCAAGACAATGACCCGCGAGCCTGAATGCCATTTTTCCTAGCATCACTCCCAGTTGCCGAGAACGTGCTTGCTACTTTGATCAAAACTGTAGAAGAGAATAGGAAAACTAAGAACGCATCGCTGTCGTCGCAGACGCAACCATTGTCAGAACTGTACTTTAGCAGTAGCAGAGCAGCCGGTGGAGTAAGTAGCGGAAGTACTTAGTAGCAACAGCAGTAGCAGTGTAGTGGCAGCGGTGGAAGTAATTAGAAGTAGCGTGATGGTGGCAGTAGCAGTAGCCATGGCAGTAATGAGAGCACTGCAAATCGTAAACGGCGCAAACACGCCCAAAAGGAACATGCACTTGCGAGCAGGTGCGGCCTCTTAATTTAAGACTGTCACTGATGATTCAGGCTCCATACTATGTGTTTGGCCTTCGTCGTTCAGCTCTCCTACACCCTCTGAACATAAAAGGGTGGTTTGTCACCGCACGCCTTCTTGGTTATGCAGAAGCTTGCGCATGGATGCCAAACCCTGAACACTGAGGACAAAAGCCCTGCGCGCCAAAGGCCAAAACAGCAAGTCCTGAAGCACGAAAGTCCCAGCCTGTTGGCCCCAAGCGCTTTAATCCCAAAACCCGTGGACCCTGAGATCAGCCCAATGCTACTGCAAGAATACCGTCGTGCCTGTGCTGCACCGGGGCGGTCGCGATCGTCTTGATCACCTCAGCCGGTTGATGACTTGGTAGGACCGGCTCGATGCAGCAATAACATCCATGGCAATTATCACCCAAGTCTGCTCCAACTTGGATTCTGAACAGCAAGACCTCCCTGGCGATGTAATTGTAAACAAACAAAACATTCCACACGCTGCTTTGCTACGATGCGGCACCTTAGTTACATTGAATTGCTGCGCGCTGCTCCACTGTACATCCGCCAGGGCTTCGGTCCGTACATGTAGACCATGTCCTGTGCTCAACTCCCTTGCCTCCTCGGACGCGCACCCCCAACCATACGTAACCCCACACTCCACTTCCTTGCGAAGTAAGGTTCGACAAATCGACGAGGACCGCGACACCCCCGACATCCTCCACCATACGCCATGTCTCACCCACACCACACCTCCAACACCGCTCCAGGCCCCAACACACCCTCCACCGCGGTGCTCACTGCATCTTCCCCCCACCTCACGGTTACCACATGCCAACCTTTCCCTACCATACCTGGACCTTCGCTCTCCGTGCAAAGCTTTAGGTTTGTTCTTCTTGCCACGCCCGTGCTGTAAACGGGGACCCAAGCTTGCAAAGGCGGAACATCAAGCATCGGCGCTCGGCGGGCGGATCATTTGCTCGAGCCGCTCTAAAGCATCACTAAACCCTAAACCCTAAACCCTAAACCCAAAACCCTAAACTTGCCTTCACAAAGGCAGCTTGCGAGCACAAAGCCACGTGCTGAGTCGCTTTCCGAGGCCTCCACGGAGCGAAAAGCTTCAGCGACCAAGTACAGTCCATCCAGGGTTTAGGGTTTAGGGTTTATAGGGTGTAGGGTTTAGGGTTTAGGGTTTAGGGTACCTTGCTTTCCAACGCCTCAAGCGGCCTTCGACAACAGCACGAAGTTGACGGTGGGACTTGGGATGCCTTTACGGGGCTCAAAAAACCCTACACAGGGCTCTTTCTTCGGGGGTCCTAGTTTTCTCCAGCGTGTATCCTCCATGACCACATCATCCTTCGTCTCCTCAAATCCTCTTGTGCTTGAGACTGCGTGTCGGGAAGAATGGGTGCGGCCTGCTGTGGCCCTTCGGCATCGTGTCCTTCCTTGACTTCGTTTTGGCAGGAGACTCGCAGAACGATCTGGCTGAGGTACTACTTCCACGCCTCGTAGCAGCCTTGCTAGCAGCCATGTCTGCTAACTCCTAACACAGCTTGAGGCGTGAAAACCATCGTGCCGTCCACTGGAGCGGTCTTCGCTCGCTGCACTCAACTTTGACTGGGCTTAGTGCAATCAACAGCGACAGCGATGACTTCGCCAAGCACAAGCTCGTAGTAGTCGAGTTCCTTACGGCTGAGCGCCGCGAAATACCACAAGGTGCTTCGACCTGCAGTTTGCTTGAATTGGAGCCGCGAGATGGAAAGCGCTGCAGCTTCAAGCTTTTTGTCTACCCCGGATAAAGCAGCATCATCTGTTTCCTCCGATTGATTTTTTCTTCTTAGGGCCTTTGCTTCCCCCATCGGGCTGGGGACAACACATGGACAAGACTCTTGAGCAAGGAACTGAGGTTCCCCGCCCCAATCCTTGTGTTGAGGCGAGACAAATATCAACAGAGTCAACAGCTGAGCAATCTGAGCGATGCCATCTGTATTAAAACCCAGGCTCGCAAGAAGATTGGCACCTTGAGTCTTCAGCTCCAGTATGCGAGCGGCGGTACGAGAGCCAACTGCCCCATTGCCACTCGTAGTCCGTAGTGTGCAAACTTTGTTGCACACTTTTGCCGCAAGTGCCCACACACACACACACGAGCCCTGAAGAGAGATGCCAACCAGACAAAGAACCAAGGCTGACATCCTCAACATGGCAAGGTTGTCCTGGGATCCTTTCGCTGCCTGCACAAATGCAGGCCCCGCAGCCACGCAGAAGTACACGAATTTCAGGGCACGAGAACAGGGTTTGTGGTTGGCCCTGAAAGATGTGTGCAGGTCGGCCGAGGCGGGTCCGCGTAGCGGTTACACGGTTGCACACGTGCTTTTATTCTACCACCGGGAATCTTTAAGACTATTTTACCGTTACCGTTATACACATGTATTGACTAGCAGCGACCCCGCTAGTGACTGATGCCACCCTCCGTGTCTTTGGCTCGGGTAGGTCTCCCCAGAATCCGGTCGAGCGAAAGGCAGGTGGTTAGGGATTGCAGCATCGAGGTGATCAAATAATTCCTGCACACTACAAACTACTCGCTCTATCTCTCTCTCTCTATATATATATACACATATGTATGTATGTATGTATGTATGTATATATATATATATTCATATATACGTATAAGTATCCCTGCTACTACCGAGGCGTAGTACTCTGCGCAGTGCGGCATTCGTTCAGACTCGGAGCTGCAGGAGGAGATTTATCAGGGCAGGCGCAAAGCGGGCTTGCGTGTTAGCGATGCTATTTATCCAGAGCATGTTTGTAGAGGTGTGAAGCAGATTAGAAAAGCATGACAAGAATTACAAAAAATAGAGTCAGAAGTACAATGCGACAGCTATCCGGCTTAAGATTTCAAGCATCAACATCATAATCGTCGCACATAGCCTGACAGCCTCAACCCTAAACGCCCTATAGCTACGTACACCATGAAACCTCGTCTGCAAAGACAGTTCTTAGCCCAGTGGCGCATTGAGATGTGGACAGCTTGAGTACCCCACACTCCTCAATCCTGCCTACACCACAGTGCTTGCACGCTAGACTTAAACTCTCAGCCACAAAAACCCGGACTACATCCCAAACCCCCTTAAACACTCAACCCTAAACTCCCAAACCCTCACTCTGGGGCGCCAGCATTTTGATTCGTGATCCCCGGATTCATGCATGCGAGCTCCAAGGCTGTCCGATTCCTCAGCTCCACAACATAATAACTAGAACAAGGCTTTGGTTTTATCAACCCTACCTTTCGGGGTCAGGTTCGTATTTTGGGTTTGACAGCCAGGCGGTTGCATCAGATGCTGTCCAAGCATCGGAAAGTCAGCCCCATGTTTGGATGAACACGGGCTGGGAGCATCGATTCGCATGTGGGTTTCTGCAAACCTTTTGAGTTGAGGTTTCTTGCTCCACATATTTCACAAGTGCGATATTGGCTTAGGTGCCCCATGCACACCACCCAGGCGCACCTCAACCCAATCCCCTTAAAGCTGTTTAGGCTTCGACCTCTTGCCCAAACGAAAGACCACACATGCACGGAACACGAGAATAAAAATGGTTCCGCAAGGTCAGGAAAGTGTGTTCAATTCACGCCACAAGCAGCCGAACAAATCCTCAGAAGAAGACCTCCAATTTGGGTCCTATTGGGTTTAGGGCTTTTCGGTTTGTCCACGCAAGCTCAACTGCCAACCAGAACCAGGGTACGAAGAGTTTCAGTGCACCGGTAGTAGGCTAGACAATGCAAAACCTCGGCCCCTACACCCCTATTATATATCCTTAGCTGTACCCTTTATTGAAACCCCGAAGTCGGATTCGGGCAACATCTATCATCTATCCCCAAACGCCACAAGCCCTAAACCCTAAAGCGTTGCATCCCGCATTCCCTGATGCTGGGCCTCCCGCCTTAGGAGGTCGCACGAGTTTAGACCGACTATGGAGCTACCTTGAAGAAGGCTCTTTCAGGCTTAGGGGCTCGGGGTTTAAGGCGAAGAGGTGTACGGTTCAGGCTTTAGGGTTTAGGAGTTTGGTGTTTTTATGGCTAAACATGGGTTTAGGCTTTAGGGTTCAGGGCTAAGGCTAAATCGGCTAAATATGGGTTTAAGGTTTAGGCTTTAGGGCTTGGGGCCTTAGGGTGGGGGCCTTCAGGGCCTGCTGGGGCTTCTAGCGTCTTTGGTGCCATTTAGCGCTGCAAGGCCTGAGATTCTAGGGAGGGTGCAGGATGCAGCGTTAGGGCTTTAATGGCTTCAGGGTTCCTATTTTTTGTTGGAGTTCGGCTTTCCGGCTTCCGGTCTTCAGAGTAAGCTTTAGAGGCTAGAGGAGACTTGAGACCTAGGTTTGGTACGCTGCCTCCAAGGAAGGATGAAAATCTGACGGTGGTGTTCCAAAACAAGAGTCAGCCCACGTGAAGGACAGGAATTCACAGCAGCCCCGAAGCAGGAATGAAGAGCAGATTACGAGGTTCGAGCTCGTAGGAATGTAGCGGAGGTAGCGGGTTTAACATACTCCGAACTAGACCAGTCGAATGCACACATAGTTACATGGTTGCATGCATACATTCATACATACATACATACATACCTACATACATACATACATACATGCATACATACATACATTACATACACACATGCACACATGCATACATACATACAGACATACCAACATGCATGTATACTTACATCCCTATCTATCTACCCACGTACCTACATACATATGCACATTTAGATACATACCTACGTACGTACGTACATACATACACATATACACATTTATATGTATGTATCTATGGCATCTACGTTTGTATACAAGATAGGATGTATGTACGAGTTTACACATAGATGGACAGGTAGGTATCTACTGACCTACCTGCCTATCTAACTACAGACCTGCCTAACTACCTACCTGCCTACCTACCTACCTACCTACCTACCTACCAACCTGCCTACCTACCTACCTACCTTCCTACAGACATACATACGCACATACCTCTGACCCAAATCCCTCATCTCCGCAGGAACTCAGCCACAAATCCTATACCTGAGCTCCCTGCGATCGCTCTCGTCGTCCTCGCCATCGTCGTCGTCAGGGCCCATATCTGCTGCAGAGCCGTCATCCCGCTCCTGACATCTTGGACTTGCTCTATCTTCGGGCGGCTGTTGAAAGATGAGCTGCAAGTTGTTGCAGAAGGTTCCAGTCTTGTAAGACATTTGCACACTGCCAGTACACAGTGTCAGCAGACCCACCGAGACAATTTTCTCCACTAGTCCAGTCTTAATGCCAGACGCTGAACCCGAAACCCGTTTGCCGCGCCGGCGAAACGCTGCCTTATGCGCGATTATGCAGGGGGGTTAAGCGGAATAAGTCCGACCAATTGCTGAGACTCCCTACATGGTAACGGCCTGGATGTTTCGATCCTAAAGCCTACTAAGGCTTACTATAAGGCTGTACTTAGGCTTTTTTATAAACAGAAGTCATCCTCTTGGGCCTTTGTGGCTCTGTGGTTCGATCTCTACGAATTTCTGCTTCCAGTCTAGGGTTTAGGGTTTAGGAGCCCTGTAGGATTGTAAGTAACTTCTATGAGCAAAGTCACCCTCCCCCTTCTCCCGCCCCCCAATATCATTGGGACCTGCCAGGTCCACTCGGTGCCGCAGACACAGCGAATGTGCCTCGGGACGCGATGCCGGACAATTTGAGGGTCCTTTGATTCTTTGACTTTGGGCTGCTAGGCCGCTTGGTTTCTGCATGTGGGGGTCTTTCAAAATTGCTCAAACAAGAAGCTCCACCAGATGCTACCACTACTGCTACTGCTGCTACTCCTACTCCNNGACTCCCTGCAAACGGTCAATGATACTACTACTACTTATACTACGACTACTACGACTACTACTACTACTACTACTACTACTACTACTACTCCTACTCCTACGACTACTCCTACTCCTACTCCTACGCCTACCCCACCCCTATCCCTACCCCTACTGCTGCTGCTGCTGCTGTAGAGCTTCTGGAGATCCCACGAAAGCCGTGAAGCTCCATCAAGCTCGGCGTTCGTCTCTGGGGTGCTCAACCACGACCATGGGTTTAGGATTTTGGGTTTAGGGTTTAGGGCTTAGGACCTAGATCCTAAACCCTGATATACTACCCTTAGCATCAAATTAGCCCAAAAGCCTTAGATTGTAGGGTCTTTGGGCCCGAAACCTCCTTAGAATATGCGTCCTTTGAGGATAAGGGATAGAGCCTGGTTTTCTGGGTGTGACGTGGCGTACGGATCCGAATCCAGTAAGATGTGCAAGGATATCTAAAAACCAGTGAGAAATCATCGAGGCTGCTGTAGGAGCCCTAACCCCCAAAGACCCAAACGCCGAAACTCGAATCTCGAGCCCAAAACCCCTGAACGGCCCTGGGCCCCAGAGCCCTGAATGAGGGATCCAGGCTCCCACTGCACCCCCGATCCTGCTAGATGCCTTCGGGCTACGTGCAGCCGTCCGAACGCGTGGTGGGCACCTGGTGGGTCTACGGCATCTGAGTTTATGTTGTCGGGTTTGAAGCTTCAGGATTTACCGCTTCAGGTCGAGGGTTTGAGGCTCCAAAGATTTAGGGTTTCGGGTTTAGGCTCCAGAGATTTAGGGCTTTGGGTTCCCTGGAGCTTCGCTTCATTGACTCCAAAATCCAGAGTTGGCCTGTCGGTATCCTGCACGTACCATGCCCTGATACCCAGAACCCTAAGCCCTAAACCAGTCGACCCCGAAATCGAACCAAATTAAATATCGACAACCTCGTTCCCACATGGGTAGTTCTCTAAATTCGGGTCCCTTTTTGGGGTCCCCAATATACTACGGCACCCTTATAAAAAACAACCCCCAAAGGGCACCCTAATTTAGAAAACTACCCACATCCCAGATCCGGATCCCAACACCCCGAACCCTGAATACACCGTCGCCCCCGTACCCCTGCTTCAAAGCTGCCTGGCAGTTCGGACAATATTGAGCGTTTCTGCCGGTCTCCTGGCGCTGTCGCTCCTGCAACTGCATTGCTAGGAAACTGAGTTCGGGATGTAGCAGGTTTAGGGTTTTGTGCGTTTTGAGGTTTAGGGTTTAGGGTCTTGTAACCC
>CAJNJA010063397.1:0-23265 GCA_905231915.1 Symbiodinium necroappetens
AAAAAGGACCCGAATTTTGACAACCCTAAACCCTAAACCCTAAACCCTAAACCCCAAACCCTAAACCCTAAACCCTAAACCCTAAACCCTAAACCCCATATTTAGAGAGCTACCCGCTTGAGGCCCTGAAGGCTACGAGGGCCCCTACCAGGCTCCTGAGGCACCTCACGCAAGAAGCCTCTGGGCTTTGGTCTGTGGCTTTTGAGTCTGGATCAGCGAGCTCCTCGCAGCGGTTGCCCGAGAGGCGACTCCCTCGGGCGTCTGAGGCAGCTAGCAGCTCCTCGGTCGCGTATTGTCGGACCGTACGGATGCGAGAATTTGGTCAAGGTGGCTCGACGTACCCCGATCGTGACTGCAAGCAGCAGTGATCGAGAACTTTCTGTCGCCGAACTGGCGGGCCTGCTCCGGCTCCTTGGAACCTGCGTGTGATTTCACTATTGCAGACCGCAACGGTCGAGGACACGTGCGGGTCTTTGCTAGTGCCCCTAGTGAAAGACAGAGAGACAGAGAGAGAGAGAGAGAGCCATTTTGGCTCAAGCCGCGAATGGTCCAAGGTCGACGGGTGCCTCTCCGCCCCCTCTTTCTTGTGTTCTTCCTCTCTCTTTCCTTGCTAGTCGGGCACCCGTCGATCTCAACCCGGGGGCCTGCATAATCCTGATCCCTCGCTCTGCCCTAGAGCGATTGCTGAAGCTGAACTTCGGCTGGATTGCGTGCTACCTGCCCATCGCTGTTGCCGGGGGGATAGTTGTGCAACGCAGCAGCACGGCATCACCTATTTGCCCTTGCTTCGGGAGATCGATTACAACGGAGGCTACGTGATCCTTGCTCCGGGGGACGACCTCGTGGCCGGTTACCGCCTCAGCAAACCATGCCTGAATCCTCCACCCCGATGGAAGTGCAAGCGAGGGATTCCCCTCAAAGGAAGCGGGGCCCCCAAGATGAGCAGCTTAGTCTCGATGCAATCCGGGACATCGTTAGAGGAGAAATCCAAGGCGCTGTTGGAGGGATGACTGATAGGGTGGCTGCCCTCGAACGAAATCTGCAGCAGCACAACGACAGGACCTTTCAAGCGGTGGAGACCCTCTCGGCCGGGCAAGCTGATCAAGGGCTGCGCATTGCCGAACTCACCGCGGAGTCGCAGCTGGTTGCAGGGCGTCTCACTCAACTGGAAGGCAAGGTTAAGCAAATCCAGTCCGCGGGGAGTACCCCGTCTACCGCCGATGGTGGCCGGACACCTGCACTCATTATGGGGGGATGGGCCCCAGACACGCCTGCCAGTGAAGTCCTTCAGAAAGCTAATGAGATGGCAAGAGACCTGCAACTCCAGCTCAACATGACTGAGGCCTTCGTTCCGGGAGTGCGTAGGGGATTTGTACTTATACCCCTTTCTCCTCAAGAGGGCGAATCTGAAGAAGCTATGCGACAAAGAACCCAAGCCTGTATCAGGCGGGTCAATGGTGCAAACATCTCGCTGGGTCGCAAAGCGGATGGTAATCCCGCAAAGCTCTGGCTCACGGTTTCTCAACCCCCCGAACGTCGACGTCGCGCAGCACTTGCAGGCAAAGTCAAACGCCTGATCATCGAAGCAGGCGGACCCAGCACTCTTGCCCGTATTGAGCCGGAATGGGCAACCGGTACAGTGTGGTTCCGAAACAGCAAGATCAGCTCGGCCACCTCCGCTGGGCCCCGCGGGTCTGTTCCTGCAGGGTGTGGTTGGATTGACGTGCCGAGAATCGCCGAGCTCCTTGGTATTGACTGTGACAGGCTCGAACGCGTATGGGAACCGCTTGCGGCGTCCCTGAGGTGACTTGACAATGAAATCATCGCGGCGGGGATTTTCCCCGAAGAGTATCACTCAGCAGAACTGCCGGCGTCGACAGCTGAAGTCAAAGCCGGCCGAGTGTCTGCATCTTTGTCCGCACAGCCTCAACATGATGCCGTGCACCTGCACCTTGCAACGTGGAATTTAGGGGGGATGAGCCCCGATAAGACCTTAGACTTGTTGGCTGGCTTCCAGGGGACGCCAGTCCTCTCCCGATTGCAGGTCGTTTTTCTCCAAGAGATAACGACTACCGGGGGGCCGCATTTTGCATATAACGAGACGTGGATGCTGCTGCACGGCAAACAGGACACTGAATGGCGAGGATGTGGGATTGCCTTTTTGAAAGTCCTGGGTCATCACGAATCTACGTGCATCCGTCGAGCAGCAATGTGCTCGGTCCTCAAGACCCAGGATGGCAAATCGCTAGGCTTGATTTCAGGTCACATTTCCCATCGTTTCAGCATAGCACAAACCGCAGAAGCCTTGTCAGATTGGGGAAGTTCCCCCGCTTTGCACTGCGCACGCCTCCTGCTGGGCCTTGATGCCAACGAGACCCTATTGCAGCCAGGGGGCGCCCTGGGACTAGTCACGCTGTCTTGCACTGGGAGAGGGGAACAACTCCTCCAATGGGCCCTTGAATGCGACGTGTCGTTCCCTCAGCAGAGCATGGAATGCCCTTCGTATTTCCCCTACAACCAAGACATGCAGCCACGTCGAATAGACTACCTAGCTGCCAAAGGACTGAACGTTTCTGAAGTTTTTGTGGGTGCTTTTCGGGATAGGGCTAGATCGGACCATGAACCTGTGATTGGCACAGCCAGATTCCCACTGCAACCGCTCCGTCAACAAGGAGTGGTGTGGTGTGCAAGAAAACTTAGAAGGGATTGTGATGCGATTTTGCAAGATTCCCATCCAGGCCCAGGGGACCTCCATCATCAGATTGCATCTGTGTCCAGAAACATCACCATGCCTGCGAATCGGTCTTCGAAATTCCACGAAAGCCCGGCACTTAAAACACTGCGAAGAGAGGCCCGGGGAAGGCCCCCAGGGACAGAGTCGAGGCAAGCCTGGAAAAAGGTGTGCAAAAAGCTCCAGCAGGAGCGACGCGCCTGGAAACAAGCACTCATTCAGCGTGCAGGCTCTGCCGATTGGAACGCTCTGCGCTCGCTCAAAGATAAGCAAGCCAACACCAATTGGGCAGCGAAATTGCTCGATGACCCGTGTTGGACCCAAAAACTTGGCACGCATATGTCCTCCATTTTCCGTAAGGCCCCGCCTGCCCAGACTAGGGGAGCCATGCAGCCCCTGCTCGACGAAGTCACCCGCCAGTGCAAAACAACTCCTTGGAAACCCTTCTCGGAAGCTGAGATGCGCATTACGATGGCCAAATGGCAAAACCACAAGGCTACAGGTCCTGATGGTATTGCCCTGGAGGCCCTTAGGCTCATGTTTGACAGTGATGAGTGGCGGCCTCAAATTGCCGAGCTACTCAACGACAGCCTTTACAGGGGGGTTCTTCCCCCCCTCGCCACGACTGGGGCATCGGTCCTACTGCCAAAATGCCTGCAACCCGTTGACTGGTCTGAAACCAGACCAATCACCCTGTCCAGCGCCGTGCTCAAGTGGACATCGCAACTGCTCTTGCACAGGGGGGTACCCCTGCTACAGCCATGTTGCCAGCACCAATGGGCAAGTAAAGGGAAACAAGGAGTCGAGCTCCTGCTCTCCCTCCGCAAACTAGCGCGAGTGGCACATGAGTGGAGAACGCCGTTCTACATCGTTAAAATTGATATTGCCAAGGCTTTCGACTCGATCGCGCAAGAGGCTCTAGGCGAACTGGTCGTTAGGCGCATCGCCCGGGAGGGTGGCCTCCCGTGGGAAGCTAGGCTGTGGCTCAGCCTGCTCGAGGCCCGCTAACTCACCTTCCACGTCGATAAGCGCCAAGTGTGCCTTGAGCAATCTAACGGAGTGCGTCAAGGAAGCCCCGATAGTCCTGTCCTCTTTGCTGCTAAGATAGGGGAAGCCCTCGACGCAACCCTACTGGCAGTAAACGGGGGTTCCCCCCCGCATGTAGGTCGACATCAGGCACTGGCACCGCCCCCACACTCAGGAGCAGCTTTTATGGATGACACGTACATCTGGGGGGAATCCCCAGAATACGTGCAACAAGTCCTTGCAGAGCTAGAGGTGAGACTTCGTGCCATTGGCCTCCTTATCAATGCCAAGAAAACACAGGTCATCTCCAACACAGAAGATGACCCAGTGAGGTTCACAATAGGGGGCAAATCTGTTACTCCCGACGGACCTAAAGCAGTGATGACCATCCTAGGAGCGCCTGTCAGCATGTCTGGGGATGTGGCCCCCATTGTCGCGGAGATGCAGGGCAGAGCACGTCGTGCTTTCCATAAGCACAAGAAGGTTCTTTGCTCGCGGGCCCCACTAAAGGATCGCCTCAACTTGCACCAAACCCTAGTTAGAGGCGCTGCGCTGTGGGGTTGCCCAGCATGGCCTGTAAACGCCTCGCTGCTCCAGGCAGCCAACAGCACCCAATTGTTGCAAATTCGCTGTATGATCACGGGGAAGCGTCCCCCGAGCGAAGCGTGGCAAGATTGGAACAAGCGCACGATGCGCAGGGCGAGAGCCCTTCTTCACCATCATAAATTCCTGAGATGGTCGACCCATGCGCTCCAGCTTCAGTGGAATTTATGGGGTCACATAGGACGTGCATCCTTTTCACCCACGTTCCATATCATGAGATGGCGTGATTTGTGCTGGTGGAAAGACCAACAGGCCCTGACGCCGGGGCCCTTTCCCCGAGGGGTGCGACACATCGGTCACCACAATCCTGACCGAGACCCGGAACGGCAGGTTGGAGCTGTTGCTGGACTCCAATGGTGGATTGCAGCGTCTGACCGCCCCAAGTGGAATAACCTCCAAGGGGATTTCCTTGCAAGATTTGACCCGCCGTGGGCAAGCGGCAATCAGCTTTCGCTACCAGGGGCGCCTAATCTGGCCCCTAATACACGCTCGACGCGGGCACGCGCAAGCTCACGGCCAGAGCCCCCTATCACCTCCAGACGGGAACCCAGTACCGGTGTACTTGTCATTTGGCGTGGAACCAGACGATGAATGACTAGAAATAGGATGTTTCGTGGAAGTTTTCTCCGCCATTCAGGTTTATCGGAACTCAAACACCTTGCCCGAACCTTCTCCTAGGTCAGCTCCGTGACTCCCATTGACTGCAGTTTGCAGTTCAGCCGATTGCAGCTATCAGAATACCATGACCCGCCTGCCGATTGCTGCGGCCCGGGGCCCCCTCTTGTTTCACCCTAACCCTTCCCTAATCTGTTACACATGCCCGGCCAAGCCCTTGCACGCAAGGCAAGCAGGCTCAACGCAGATCAGCCCGGGGGGAGTGCCCCGCATACATATGACTTTTGCAGGTGATGACGCAGCATGCCATGGTCCTCTAAGCTTGCGGGCAGCTTGCCTTGCGGCAGCTGATGCGCTACTCCAGAACCAGGAACAAGATGGCATCAAGCTGGGGCTCTATGTCAGAATGCGCTGTGGTTTGCATGGGAGCACACGTCCCCTGGCTGCGACTACCCGACTACTTACCGCCCTGCTGCGCCGACATTTTCCAGGGGATGCCTTCCTCACAATTGCTATTCTACGTGATCCACACTTCGACCTCCATCGAGATGTACAGAATGAGTGGCTGCCCAACCTCGTCGTTGAACTTCGACAAAGCGAGGGCGGTGGCACGTGGGTGGAAAGTGAATCGGGGCGATGGGCCCTGGAGCATGGAGCCGCTGAAGCCGACAGTGCCTTTCGCTGGGGTGTCTTGCTGACCGGCGTCTACAAATTTAGCGCGCGAGCCCTCCTCCACTGCAGCATGCCGGGGGCCTCCCCTAGAACTGTGCTCATTGCTTGGACCCCGGCAGGGTGGCAATCCGCCCCAGCCAAAGTGGTACATGAACTGCGCCAACTGGGCTTCGTTGTGCCCACGAGTGATCAATGTGCCCGCGCCCGCCTGAGCATATGGTCCAAGCAAGCATTGGTTCAGAGCGCGTTGCCCTTCTCAGCCCCTGCAAAACAGCAATCACCCCATCCGAGTGATGCGCTCTGGCCAGCCGGAGTCCTTCGAAACCTTGAGGCGGGGGAACATCCTGGCAACACAACCCTTGTGGAACTCGAAGGCGACGAAGAAGACCAACCGATGGAGTGAAGTTATTGGGACCTGACTTCACCTTAGGACCTTCGGACCTGCGTGTAAAACGCAGCCCGAAATCGTATCCAGGTGAGCCTGCTGCTTCCAAGGAAAACCGCAAATGCCCGGATTGCTTGCATGTCGGCCCGTCCTTCCCCCTCGGGTTCTTTTCGGTTTAGTCCCGCTAGGACCCGTGTTGTTGCTTTGGACCAATTGTCCTCCTGGCCCTGACTGCCCCCTAATTCACGTGGTGATCACCGTGAACACGAATAACTAGGATAGCGCCACCATGCCGAGACCTGAGCTTGTTTCTACTGTCAGTCTGTGCTGTGCATACTGTGCGCCATGTACCGACGCTGTCAACCCTGCCATGCAGTGCGCACTTGAAGAGGCCTGGGAAGTGCTGAATGCCATAGCATTGAGCCTCAAGCACTCGGGAAGCCTTTGCCCGCCAAAGCAACGCTATAAGGAACCAAGTTCTGGATCAGCACAAGTGTAGATCCCTTGTTTTCTCAGGTGGTTTCTTAAGGTTTTTGGTCCTTGATTTCCTGCTCCACCTTTAGCGCATGACTCGTGTGTTCCCCTCTAGGACCCTCCTGGCTGTAAACCACGCCCCCCTCTCGCGCTAATGGTGATGCTGCCACAGCGTATCGCCCTGGCCCAGAGAAAGCCCGGAAAGCCAGGACGCGCAGTGGTATTGCTGTTGGCAATCCTTGGTGCCGGCCTGTTGTACCTAGGCAGCTCTGCGCCGCCTGCTTCAACCGACTCCGATGATGACTCCGACGTCCCCTTGGCACCGCCGGAAGGCAACGATGAGGACGAGAATAGCCCGCGACTCGAAGAACCTGACGAAGTTGCGGACTACCCAGTTGAGCAAGCTGTAGGGGGGCCGCCCCTCACGGAGCCACCAGGCCCGACCGACAAACCTAGAAGACCGCGAGCCAGCCTCACGGACCAAAACATGCTTGCATCCTCTACCAGTTCGTCCTCGTCTCCACCGAGAGCATCCACTCCAGCACATCAAGGGACACCGGACGCCCATCCAGTACACGATCACGCCCAAGTTCCACTACCCGACCGTGTACATCGACAAGACCCTGGAGCTCAGCGATTACCAGGGGCTTACCCTATGGAATGGTCAGCATGGGACGACCAAGGGGATGATGCCCCTGCACAAATGGCGCAACCTACAGCGACGGAAACGAGGGGATCCAGTTCGAGTATGCCGTATGTGACGCAGCCTGTCACACCATCCCCAGCTACTACCAGACTGGGCTTCGCGACCACCTACGACCCTGCCACAGACCCCTGGCATGAAGAAGGCCAACTGGACCAAGGAGAGCTCACTCAACCTCCCACGCAGCAACAAGTACAACTACACACACGACCACTACCCGACTCTGGACCGCTATATGGACCCCATCATCTACAACCTCTACGGCCTCAACCACCAGTCTACCCCCCGGTGAAACAGCCGCCGCCGTGGCCGCCGACAACATGGCAAGGACCTCATCCTCAACAACCGCACCTGCCGCAACAACAACAGGTGGGCCCAGTCGGGGGAGCCCGGCCAGGAGTCCTCCAACCAGGACATGTGGACCCCCCGTCTATGGATCCTTGGGGCACACTGGCGAGAGCACTTGCGAATGATGGACCCCTGCTACCTCCGGCTCGATGGGCCCACAACAATGCACAGGGACCTCAACCACAACAACCACAACAACAGCAACCTCCCCAACCTGATGAGGGATGCTCGTTGCAGCATGGCGCCAACTCGCAGCACCTGCCCACGAACCTCGACGTGAACCCCACGACGGACTCATCTACAACCCACGGCTTGGCTGCGCAAGAACTTCCTTCACAACCTTCCCAGCTACCGCAGGACCCTCAAGAGCGAGGAAGTGAAGCCACACAAGATCAAGAAGCCACAAGCAGTCACACTTGTGCGACCCCGGCGTCTTCCAGCCCGGAACATTGTGACGATCAAGTACAACCACAAGAAGCTGAAGAAGAAACCACCCCAGAAGAGGAAATCGATGACGAATGGATCCAAATCATTGAAGAAGACGGGGAGGGGGCAACCCCTACGCTCGTGGACGAAGACGACTGGATCAGTGACGTTAGTGATACGGAGGAGGAGGAAGAAGAAGAGGCACATGACCCGCCGCCAGTCGATAGGAGCCAAGCCGGGGGCAACCCCAAGAAGCGCCAGGCCGGGCAAGGAAGTCAAAGGGTGCGGAACAAGGCAAAAAAGTCTGATGTGAAGAAGATGTGGCACGAAGCAGGGTGGGACCCTAAGCCCGCCTGGCTCACATGGAGAAGTGCGTTGGAGTGGCTCAAAAAGGGGGAGCAACCCCCTAAGAAGAGACCTATCTCATCCCCGCAGGAGAGAGCGAAATTTGCAGCTCTCCTGTCTGCACACCAGTACACCCGGGACGACAAGGGCAATGTCATACCTCCCACCGGGTCTACGTCATCGAGCTCCTCCACAGCACCTGCGCCCAACACTGGGGTGGCATCGCAAGACGCGGATGAAAGGGGGAAACCCCTCCCCAACCAGGGGCCTGGAAGAGGACCTGACCATGGCGAACCAGCACAACATCTACAAGCAGAAGAACAAGGGGACAAAGCTTCTACGCAGGCACGCCGTGACCATCAACAACGACAGGTAACCAACCCCTACCTGAACCAACAACATCCTCAAGTACCACGAGCTCACCAGTCGCATCTTTCACCACAACCTCCTCTTGCCCAACAACCACACGATGCACAACAACGACTAGAACGTCCTGGACATCGGCAGACGGCTGAACCGCGGACGCAATCTACAGACCCACTTTCACAACCATCGAGCACGCGGAGAGTATCCTTTTCCCTGCCAGAAGGCCATCGTGAAGATCCGCCCCGGCCGGTGCGCACAGAACACGTTCTCCGGCGCCTTTCAAACAGCTCCTCGACCCAACTCCAGCTGAATGGCACCGACAACCTACCAGTGCATGTGATCGACAACAGACCCGAATATTACCGAGGGTCGGCAAATGGGGCAACCAACCACGCTGCAACGGGGAGCTCTGGCCCCCAAGCTGGCGACACACTCTTCGTGCAACCGCCACATCTCACGGCAGCAACATCGTCCACTGACTCCACTCGTGCTGGACAACCTGAGCAGCCAGACATCGCTGACCTGGAGACCCAGGCGGAAGCATCGATCATACAGGGGGCAACCCCTCCCTGGCACATTGAAGACTCGTCGTCGAGCATGCGATCATCAATCAGAGTGGGTGACGTGAGCTTTGACCTTTCATGGCTTCAAGGAGCAGGCCCTCCTACGCTTCCTCCCATGATCCCGCTTGCGCCGAACGTCCTTTTCAGCGCCAGGGGTACCGCAGCAGGAACATGGCGGGGGATCCTATGGACCCCCCAGCCGGATGACACAGTGCGCCACCCGCCCAGGGCCGGAAATGAGCCTACCCTGGTGGCGTACAAGACTATGAGTACCCCATGGAGGACAGGCCCTACATTATCTCCAGGGGTAACCCTGACCCTATGGCCCGTGGGAGATTGGATTGGGGTCACACGGTTTGAATTGAGCTTTGCCAGAACGCCAAGATTCTGGTTGGTGCATGTTGATTCTGCCCCGAGCACCTTCAGCACTGGTGAACTCCCATTGCAGGAAGGAAGTCAATTCCTGCTTGAGTGGCAAGGCACTAAGCGAGTGGGTTCGCAGACCTCGCTTTGACGGCGACATCCAAAGGCTAGGGGGATACGCAAGCATTCCCCCTTTACAGTCGCCAGAACCGCCGCTGCCTCCGGAACGATTCGGCCACCCGAGCTCTACCAGGACAAAAGGGGAGGACTCCTCTACGGCTACAGCGTCTTCTTCATCTTCGCTGGATACGATGCCACGAAGGGGACAATCCCCTCAAACTTCAACCATGACCCGGTCGGTGCCCAAGCCCAGACCACCCTTACCTCCTGAAGCCGAGACCCACTCAGGCTCGGAATCGGAGACCAGCTGGCCCAGTGAAGACCCGGAGCCACAGCGTGCACCAGACGAAGAAGAGCCGCATACGACCTCTACCTCAACGCGGACTGTGGCAACTTCTGGTCGAGACCTCAACAACAACCCCGAGCACCACGTCGACGGCACTTCGTTCATGCAGAACATGAAGCCTCCGGGAGGGACAGGCCAGGGGAGGCGCCCCTCCACCGACAGCCCGGGCACAACAAGCCCCAGAGATGAAAGGGCATGGATCCCGGAAGCGGCGCCCCAGACTCCCATGGAGATCCTACAAGCACTCACAAAAGTGGTACATGATCTACTACAAGCCTCCTTTTCGCAACCCAACGAGGAAGTGACCATCCTGGCTTACAGAGCATGTGGCTACCTTACGCAACTTCAAACAACAAATCAAGTAGCGCCACCGGGGAATGGCCCCGATGCGGTCCCAGCTACAGCCACGACCTTCGCCTTTGACAACCCATTGATTGAAGCAGAAGCCACTCTGCACAGCTTGTACCAGAATCACAATGAGCTGCCCAGGCGCCACCTCTACAGCGAAATTACCAGAGTGGAACAACTCCTCAAGGACGCCAAGCAGGTGTTTACAAGCTGGGCCAGGGATCCGGATGCTCTAGGAGCGCACGAAGGAATAGCGGGCATCCGTAATGCCCTCGACGCCATGGACTGGACCCATTTGGCTGTGGAGGAGGGAGGTACCGCTCAGATTGGGGAGACGCTCCTCATCGCCTCTCAAGCAGCACAACGCAGCAAAACCTATATGGACACCCTGATGGCATGGCTACGAACCAGATTCGAAGACAACCCAGGAAGTCCAGTCAAAAGGCAGCGAACGTCTGAGAGAGCATCGGGGAGTCAACAGATCCCGGTCTATGAGACGCCGCAACCCTTGCCGCCGCCACAAGCTAGTGCCCGTGCTGATGAACCTGCACCTCTCCAACGACGCCCTCGTGCCCTTCCCTTACATGATTCGGGACTACCTGAAGGCACCGGGCCGTTGCTCTTTCAACAGCAACGGCGACCTTCACAATCGGGTCAGGCAGGGGAAGCTACCCCCTACACAGTGCTCAAGGCCCAAGAGTTGCTGAAAAAGGCTCTCCCTTTCCTGGAGCAAGAGCTGGCAGTGATAGTCTCAGAGGCATACGCCAACCTCGAATCATGGACCTCGGCTATTTGGGGTCATCCCATTCAGCTGGTGGACACGCAAGAAGAAGGTGCCGGTGAGCTGTTACCGACCCAAATGGAAGCAAGCCTCGCCGAGGACGCTATCAACGGGGGGACCACCCCGGCAAGCCAAGCGGACACAGTGCTAGTTCCGCCAGAAGCCAACGGGGAACCCCCAGCTACGATGCGACAACGTCTCCGTGACCGCCAACCTTCGCATCGACGCCGACGTCTACAAGCTGCGCTGGCAAATTCCAGCGATGTTTCCTCTGAAGCCGAATGACGAGCACTGCTGAGTTCGACTGCCAAAAGGGGAACCTCCCTGAACTGTGCCAAGGCTTTTTTCGGTCTTTGGGTTGGTGGGTTTCGAGGGTTTCGGTTTTGTGGGCTGACTTCTCCCAACTGGAAGCCGAGGGCACGGTTTGTATCTGCATTGCATCGAAAAAGGGCCATCGTAGTGATGCTACACGTTTGGTTGGTTTTGAGTCTCGTTCCTTTGTTGCTGCCCTCGTGACGAAGCCCAACCTGACATCGATGCAGTAGGCGGTGCCGGAAACATCTTTGACCTGATGCCAAGGGCGAGCCCATTGGAGAGCCTAGGACATGGCCATATACTGTCCCATGTACCCTCAGGTTGAATGTTGCCCTCTCGTGGTAGGTAAACCCGACTTTGGAGCCATGTCCAGAACCATGACCGAAAAGGGGATAAATTACCCCTGTTCGTGCGCTGCAATCATCTCAACGGCACCTGCTAATATAGCCTTGGTGTCGCTGGCGTTCTTTTAAGCCTCCTCCGCACCAGTCGGGGGCGCCACTGGCGCGCGGGCATGGGGAGCAATCCTCATGCCCATAGCCCTGCCGAAAGAAAGAGAGAGAGAGAGTGCTAGAGACCTCAGGGTTCGGTTGGGGATTGTCTAAACACCGACGCGCCAGCATAAGAGCTCCAGTGCAAATTGGTCCGGCCCCTGGTCGCTGTCTCCCATATGCCCCAAACCCGAAAACCTAGAGCCTAAACCCTGAAACCTGGAGCCTAACCCCGACAACCTGGAGAGCCTAAACCCGAAAACCTGGAGCCTAGACCCTAAAACCTAGAGCTTAAACCCTAAAGCCTAGAGCCTAATCCCTAAAACCTAGAGCCTAATCCCGAAAACCTGGAGCCTAAACCCGAAGGCCTGGAGCCTAGACCCTAAAACCTGGAGCCTGGACCCTAAAACCTGGAGCCTAGACCCTAAAACCTGGAGCCTAAGCCCGAAAACCTGGAGCCTAAGCCCTAAACCCTAAGTTTCCCCGGCGCGCAGCTCCCCGATGCCCAGGCCGACCCGTGGCAACACCTGTCCCCCAGGCTTCTTGGGCAGGAAAAGGTGTAGGTCGAAGATTTTATGGGCCTCAAATATGGGCCCTTAAATTTGGGATCCTTATACACCTGCTATATACCCTATATGTACTTGTCAGGGTCCGTAGACACGCCTAAGGGTCCAGATTAGGGGCCCATACTTCCTTATACTACCTTTAACGGAACCCTTTATAGTCTAAAAACCCTAAACCCTAAACCCTATATACCCTAATACCGTTTAAGGAATCCTTATGGTACCTTTAAAGAAAAGGGGCTCTGGCTTGGAGGTTCACAGGGTGAGTCGGGGGTTCGCCTGGCCTCCCGGCTCCTCTCGCCACTCTTTAGGACCGGTTTCAGGGTTTAGGGTTTAGGATTCTAAGGGTTTCTCTAGGACCGGTTTAAGGGTTCAGGGTTTAGGGTTTAGGATTCTAAGGGTTTCTTTAGGACCGGTTTTAAGGGTTCAGGGTTTAGGGTTTAGGATTCTAGGGGTTTCGGGGCGGGCTTAGGGCTTAAAGGGCTTCTGGCTGCAGATTGAATGCCACTCTCTCCTGACCGAAAGCAGAGTCCGAATGCTCTGAGCTTCCATGTCTCTACCCTAAACCCTAAGCCCTAAACCGTAAACCCTAAACCCTAAACCCAGCCCTAAACACTAAATTTGAACTAAACCCTATAGAGTTCTATTTGGCATCTTGGGGTTGCGCAGAATTCTAAAAGATTCCATAACTGGGTCCTCGTTGGATACAACTTTTACAAGTTTGGTTATAATAGAAAACCCTAGTAAGGAACGAAAAATGATCATGTCTAATATAGCCCCAACAAGGAACCCGATAAGGGCATCATCGAAGTTATTGGGCCCTAAACCCTAAACCCTTCTTTGAGAGTTCCGGCTTTACGTTCTTGAGTTTCGTCGGGCTTCGGGCGAGGGGTTTGGTTTTGGGGGTTTGGGCCCTTTGAGGCTTTAGGGGTTCGAAAAGGGTTTAGGGTTTAGGGTAGCGGTTTGAGTGCTTGCGTTGTAGGGTTTAGGGTTTGCTGTCATACACCTGCAAATCTAAACCCCGCAAAACCCAGCAACAACCTTGAACTTTAAGTGCTGAGCCCAGCAAAAATATTTCTACAGCTTCTGAAAATCTCCCCAGAACCCTTATTCGAAGGGTAAAGCACCAATATCAAACCCACTCCCTCGCTACCTTCATTATCGTTTAGTACGCCCTGCACCCTACACCCCCAGACCCTTAAACCCCCTACACCCGAAAACCTAAAGCCTAATACGCTGCAACACGGCTATTCTGAAATGAAGTGGGCGACCCACCCAGACCGAGATCTCTTTCGCACGACTGCACATATTCTCCAGGCCCGTGAAGGATGCAATATTACTGGGTCAAAGCCCACAGAAACCTCGTCGATGCTGTGGGTTCTCTTGATCTTCGGGAAATTTTTCACAACGATAGGGAAGATCACTGGGCTGGTCGTGTCTTCCATTCTGATATTCCTTCTGCAGTTCAGTCAGCCCGAAATGGTCTCATGAAGTCTGTCAATGCCGATCCCCCGATGCGTGTCGCTGCTTCAACTGTTCTCCGTACCTTCATGGATGAGTTCTGAGTTTCATAGTTTTTTTGTGGTGTTCCATTGCAAGTGCGGTGGGTGTCTCACGCAGTCAGCTGCTGGGGACTTCCATCCGAAGTGTGTGCCTAAGCCCTAAGCCCTAATCCCCGAACCCCTCAAACCCCAAAACCCAAAACCCGCAAAGAGCCCTTTAAAGGAACCTTTATAGGATCCTTTACGAAGGAATCCTTATGGTACCTTTACAGGAGCCTGTAAAGTACCTTTAAAGGAACCCTTATAGCACCTTTTAAAGGAATTTTACAGCACGTTGTAAAGGAACTTTTATAGCACCGTTACAGGAATCCGTTATAGTCCCGTTAAAGAGTCCATTATAACTGTTATTATTGTCATTATTAAAATGAATTATTATTATTGTTATTGCTAAAATTAACTATTTTTGTTATTTTCATTAAAATTCAGTTATTTACATCATTAATTATTGGTATTAATTTAAGGAGCCCAGTATACCCTAAACCTAAACCCTATATACGCTCATACCTTTTAAGGAATCCTTTTTGTACCCCTCATCTGCCCTTCCGGCTCTTAGGTGCTGTCCTTTGAGCCAAGCCTTCTTTCGCGAGGCCGCCTCTTCCTGTGGCTTATGCGCTTTCAGGGTTAGGGAGCTTAGGGTTTTGGTGTTTAGGGTCTTAGGGAGTTTAGGGTCTTAGGGAGTTTAGGGTTTTTGGGGTTTAGGGTTTAGGGGTTTATGGCTTTTAGGGTTTAGGGTATTAGCGAGTTTAGGGGTCAGGGGTTAGGGGGTTTAGGGTTTAGGGGTTTAGGGTTGAGGGAAAGTTAAAGTTGGATGCTGCCCCCCCTCAGTAACAGTTCAGTAATGTTCATAATATGGATATATAAGGGCCTTGATAGTAGCCCTATTATAGACTGTTACTGTATGGGGGCAGTACCCAAGGTTTATGCCTTAGGGTTTAGGGTTTGGTAAAGTAGGGGTGTAGGGTTTACGTTCAGGGTTTGGGGCTTTACGGTTTAATGTAGGGTTTAGGCTTAGGGTTTATGGCTGAGGGTTCAGGGTCGTGCTCCTTGAAAGATACCGAAGGGGTACTATACAAATGTACGCAATAAGGGTTTAGGGCGGATACTCTACTACGGGTCGAATGATTTAGGGTTGTAGGGTTTCGGCTTTCTTGTTTAGTTTCGGTTTGGGGTTTCAGGTTTAAGTTTAAGGTTTAGGTTTTTTGTTTTTTTGAGTTTAGGGTTCAGTTTAGCAGGTTAGGGGTGTAAGATTATACCGTGACAGTCAGAACGGATGTAGGGGCCTAATATAGTGGGCTATACGGCGGATGCGGGTACAAATTATTCAGATCTCTATGTGCATAAGACTGAGTAATCTTAGACGGCTTCAGGTTTCACGGTTGAGAGAGTGCCGAGGGATAAATCCTAAGCCCTAAACCCCAAGCCCTATAAATCCTAAAGGCTAAGCCGGCCTTGGGGTTTCGGAGCTTTTTTTTTTTTTTCGGGGGGGCGGGGCGTGTCAGGTTAGTGATCAGATGTTTTGAGACTGGGTTCTCGGAGCTTTCATGGTTCGGCACATGCTAAGAGAATCTAGGCGTTCAAGGACCTAAGTAATGTGATTGTAACTCTCTCTCTCTATTTTTATTTTTTTACATATTTAAAATATTTGTTTACATATCATATGCATGTATACACATACATATACGTATATGTACCTGTAGAGAGAGAGAGAGAGAGAGTCATACGTATGTGTCTGCGTGTGTATATATATATATAGGTGTGTGTGTGTGTATGTATGTATATATATATATTTATTTATTTATTTATTTATATGTATATATACATATATACACACATACACGCACACACACACACACTGCAACTAATCTTCGGGTCTGTCCTGGCGTGTTTTCCGCTGTCCAAATCCTCTTATAAGACTTTGACACTGGGGTTTCAGTCGTAGCACGCAGCTTGGGCAAAGGGTTTCAGATTGTATCTCCGCAGAAGCCTACAGTCGCCAGCTGCCACCGGCGACGCACCATCCACCCAAGCCCTCCCTAAACCCTAAACCCTAAAAGCCTTAAAAACCCTAACCCTACACCCTAAACCCGATAAAGCTTTTAAAAGCCCTTAAACCCTACACCCTAATCCCCAAAAGCCTTAAAAACCCTACACGTCTTGTTTAGGGCTTAGGGTTTGGGGCTAAGGATCCCACAAGGTTTGCATCCAGTGGGGACGTTAGATACAGCAAAGCTCTCGACTTCCCAGCTCCTGAAGCCTATAACACCTCGGAAAGACGATCCTTAAGACGATCCTTGTCGTAGGAGCCCATTCAAAGAGTGATCCGCAGCCATTCGAAATGGCCTCAAGACTCTGCACCTTAAGATCGTCAGCTCTTTTTACCGTGGCTCTGTGTAGGGAATTCAGCGGTTGCTTCTTTCCAGGTCCACCGGCAGCCACGCCCCCCACCCAGCGGGGGAGCTGAGACAGACATCAACCCATGTCAAGGATGTTTGCAGAGCGTTTCGGTGGTTCAGGGTTGTGGGTCTTTTCTTCGCGGTTGAGTCAGGTACTTGGAACAATGTAATTTCCCCAAGAATTTAGAAACATGGGCGGTGGGATAAATCACACAACTTCGCAAGCAGCAACCTTCCTCAACCCTAAACGCCCAAGTAGATAGTCCCTGAACCCTCAACCCTAAACTCGAAGCCCTAAAGCCCTCGAACCCTAAACTGAAAAAGCCCTTAGTTTTTGCTTCCACCCTTTCAACCCCTAAACCCTAAACCCTAAATCCTAAGGGTCCATACACCCTCGACTCCCTAAACTCTCTAAGCCCCGAACCCTCAACTCCCCAAGGCACCGCCATATCCCTAAACCCTAAACCCTAAACCCTGAAGCCTAAAGCCTAAAGCCTAAACCCCATAAACCCTATAAGCCCTATAAATCCTAAACCCTAAACCCTATAAACCCTATAAGCCCGAAACCCTAAAAGCTTCAGGTCAGCCTCGACCCTTACGAACCCCTTCTTTGCGGCTGAAGGACTACACTTTAAAAATCTTCTTGGGACACGATGATCCCTTATTCTTAGGGTTAGGGGTTTAGGGTTTAGGGTTTAGGGCTTTTATGGATAATATGATTCCTCATAGCACTGAAAGTGTAGACTTCTTTGTGCTTATGAACTCAGCAACTAAGCCTTTTTAGAAGCCGTAGAGGAAGCCCAACCCTAAACCCTAAACCCTAAACCCTAAGCCCTTTAAAGGGCCCTCCCATGGACCCGAAAAGCCCAAAGCCGTGAGCTTGGAGCCACCATAAGCAAAAGTTTCCGGTACCGCGCTGAGCCCTCATAGAGCCTTTACAGTCTCTAGAGGAAGCCTTAAGAGGAACCCTCAAAAAGAACCGTAGGGTTCAGGGTTCAGGGTTTAGGGTTCAGGGTTCAGGGTTCAGGGTTCAGGGTTTAGGGTTCAGGGTTCAGGGTTCAGGGTTTAGGGTTCAGGGTTCACTTTAGCCCATGTGCGACAGCTCGATCTAGGACATTTTCAGGTGGGTAGTTACCGCTATAGGAGCCTTATAGAAGGTCTATATACCTGGTAGAAGCCACATAGAAGCCCTATATACCCTAAACTGCCCACCTGTAGTTTCCTTTAACCCTAAACCCTAAACCCTAACCCTAAACCCTAAACCCTAAACCCTAAACCCTAAACCCTAAACCCTAAACCCCTAAACCCTATACCCACCTGTAGTTTCCTTTAGCTTGAGGCCACCTGCTGGATTCTTTTTAGCGCCTCCGGCTCGCTCGCCTTGCAGGTGGCCCTGAGACGCGGGGGACTGCGGTTGATGATATAAATCCACCTACTGTGGCTTTTAGGGGTTTAGGGTTTAGGGGTTTAGGGGTTTAGGGGTTTAGGGTTTTAGGGTTTAGGGTTTAGGGTTTTTAGGGGTTTAGGGTTCAGGGTTACTGTTGATATCTTGCATCACCTTAAGGACCCTAGACTATGGGAATGATTGTATATTCCTTGTTATGGGTCATGCAGGATTCATATCATGTAGGGTTCCTTAGTAAGGGGATTAGGGTTCCCTCTTTAAGGGGTGCTTTCAGGGTTCCTTTGAAGGGCACCATAAGGGCATTTAGGGTGTGGTGTTTAAAATTTGGGGTTTAGGGTTTAGGGCTTTCGGGTTTAGGATTCAAAGTTCATGGGTTTACGGGTTTAGAGGTTTAGCCTTTGGGATATCTGTTGGACCCAAGAGGATCTGACTTAGGAACACTTTTTAGGGGCTTTCAAGGGCCAGCCTAGTGGAAGGGTAGGGGACTTAGGTTCCATAAGGACTCCACATCATTTCTCTACTTAGAAGCCCAGAGGACTCAGCAGGTAGCGTTACAGGAGGGGTAGCTACGGGGTTAAAGCTACTTCTTCCACCAGCTAAGCACCTGCGAAGCGGCCGCTCCCATAACTGGGACCCTTATGGTATACGCTCATGACTTGCTTTGTAACAGTCGGTCTTTCGGATCCCGTCTGTTAATGGCCATGCAGCCTCTCGAGGCAGCGCAGCGCCCCAGTACTTCTTGGCTCGCCGCCGGCACGCCGATTTGTGCTTCGGGAAATGCGAGTACATGGGTAGGGTTTCGGGTGCTGGTTCTTGTGAAGCCTGTAGACAGCAGAGTTAATATTGGCGGTTGGTATTGTCTTGCATCGTGCAAGGTTCGGTGTTTGTCTGCTAGGACTGCTAGGACGGCCATCAAGTCAGGGTTCCTTGTCAACTTAGGAGCCCAATAGGTAAACTTTAAACTTTTTTGGTATATTAAACCCCTACTAAAAGAAAAGTTTAAGCTTTTTTTGGGCCAGGGTGCTGGGCAGCTAAGTCAATGCACAATAGATATGTAGTCGGAGGCTTCGGTTTTGATGTTTCAGCACGATGACGCTACGTACGGTGTGAAGAAGCAGTGTTGAGTCGAGGCAACGACAGATGTATGCATGATACAGACACGAGGCGTCGAGAAAAGTCGCATCATCAACAGCAGTCGCTACTACGACGCCCTCAACCCCAAACCCCTAAATCCGTGAACCCCTAAACCCCTAAACCCTTAAACCCCCAAACCCCTAAAGCCTAAACCCTAAACTTAACCCTAAACCCCAACCCCCCAAACCCTAAATCTTACCTAACCCTCAGCTCCAAACCCTAAATCTCCATCCTACTCCCAGAACTTTCCGAGCCCGATGAGACCGAGGGCCTCCAAGCGTGAGCAGAATGAAATGCTCGGGTGTAGGGTTGAGGGTTTAGGGTTTAGGGTTGAGGGAGGGTTAGGGTTTAGGGTTGAGGGTTTAGGGTTTACATGGAAAGTTCGGAAGAGTTGCTACGGCTGATGATATAAATCCTGCATTACCCATAATAAGGAATATACCACAATTCCCATAGTTTAGGATCCTGCAGGTAACGCAGGAGGATCCCCTCAAAGCCCGTGTCTTGCGATACTGCAATGTAGGATCCTCCTCCCCTCTCGTTAGACATGGCATCGGAGAGGCCGCCTTTTGAGAATCCTGCTTCTTGTAGCAGGCCATATATACGGTCTAGGGTCTAGGGTTTAGGGGCCATAGTGCCATAGATAAACACAAATGTACTTTGTTGGTCAGTCTTTGTACCTGCATGCCCGTACCTACAAATGTCTCTGTCTCTCCCTCTCTCTATGTATATGTATATATGTATATATATATATGTATATGTATAGATGTAGGAATAATTTTATACTTAAGGTGCACATACAAATACAACTGTAAATATAAGTAAGTATAATTACACTTGTAAACATTGTGTGTGTATAATTTACATTAATTAGATGTACGCATGTTATATGCATGCATGTATGCATGTATGCATGCTTGTTTGTTTGCTTGTCTAGGTGGATGGGTGGATGGATGGATGAATGGATGGATGAATGGATGGATGCATGCATGGATGGATGGATGGATGCGTGCATGCATGGATGGATGGATGGATGGATGGATGGACGTATGTGTGTATGTGTGTATGTATGTATGTATGTATGTATGTATGTATGTATGTATGTATGTATGTATGTATGTTAATGCATGTATGTGTGTACGTATGTATGTATGTTTGTATGTATGTATGCATGTATGTATGATCTACACCCTGAGATGTACGCATGCACACAAACGTATACAATGATGGAATGCTGTGCTGATACCAGTACTATTCGAGATATAGTACATACTGTACTCATACAACAGGGGTTATGGGAAGGTTTGAATAAGCTGCTCCATAGCCCTACACCGCACACTCCTTGAATAGTAGCCCTTATGGTAGTCCTTATCACAGAACCCCAGAAGCAATGTAGACTTTATAACCTAACGCCTCACTGAAGCGCAGGCGCCGCCCACAGTGCTCTCGGCGCGAGCTTCGGGAGGTTTGGATGGAGCGCCTATAAGGGTTCTAGCAGGGGTGAAGGATTTGGGGCCGCGTTTAGGGGCTGTGTAAGGGTTCATTTGGGGTTTGGGGTTTAGGGTTTCGGGGTTATCATCAGTACCAGCATCGTTATCATTATCCGTATCCTTATCTTTGAGAAGCGGCATTGACATCATCACTGTGATTACAATTGCTGCTTTTGTTGTTGCTCTTCTTCTTAGTCTTACGATTACTACTGCTGTTGATATTGTCATGAAGTTTTCTTCTTCTTATTCTGACAACGATTATTCTTATTGTTGTAATTATCAGTATTACGATTCAGATAGTATTTAGCATTTTGATATTTGTAACTGTTATGGTAATCATTATGTAGTTCGCTGATCTTCACTGCCTTGAGTAGACGATTGGCTCAGATGCGTTTGCTCATTTTGTTTTCGAGCTTGTTTTACATTTACTTTAGGTTGGGGGGTTTGGGGTTTAGCCCTCGGATCGTTTGGGATTTGGTTATTTTCGGGTTCAAGGCGGTGTGTCCTTTCGGTTAGGCCCACTGTCGACCAAGATTCGCAAACCCCTCCGTTAAACCCTAAACCCTAAAAACCCTAAACTTTTCAACCCCTGATAAAGGTTCAGGGATTAAGGATTTAGGGTTAGGGTATCCTACTTGGAGGGTCACGGAACTTAGACAGATACTTTTGATATTATGATGCCCCAAGTAAGCTACTTACAGCCCTGCTTGATAAAGATGTCAGAAGGCGCATAAGGTTCAAACAAATGCAAGGTCTAAATCACAGGCTGCGCGCCAGAATCTTCAAGCCGTATTATTGCAAGCACCATCCAGACCGAGTATCTCAACTTGACCCCACATCAGGGTTCGGGGTTTAGGGATTAGGGGACTAGGATTTCAGGGCTTAAATTTTAGGGTTTCGGGTTTAGTGTGAATCCCAGAACCAAACCAAATAAATCCCAACGTCCTAAAGCCTAAACCCTTAACCCTAAACCGTCCTAAAGCGCGAAGCCCCCTGGCTTTGAGTCAGCCCTCGTGCTTACCTTACACATCGTACAGCCTGAACTCCTGCGGCCCCGCGGCCCGAAGCCTAGACCCCTACTCTAAACCTTTACAGTACTCGACCCCAAACCCTAAACCCTAAACCCTGAACCCTACCAGGGGCTTTGGAGCTCGTGCGACAGAAAAGGCCCTTAACAAAAAAAAACCTCAACCCTCAACCCTCAAACCCGAAACTGGAGCCCCGAACTCCTCAACCCTAAACCGGTTTAAAGTACCCGAAACTTCGAATCCGACCTTTCCCCCGGCAGCGTGCTCCAACACTTATCCACGCCAGCTTCATTGCCGAAAGCTGTAACTGTAGCGCAAAAAAACCCAAAGCAACCCATAGAGCCAGTACCACAAGCGTATAGCTTCAGCAAAACGTGGCAAGCCAACCCTAGACCGAAGCTGTTGCAGGGCAGTGGATACCGGCACCAGTCCCACCAGCGGAACCGGTCCTGGCCAGGGAGACGCAGCGATTCAACCTAAACACCTAAACCCCTAAACCCCTAAATCCTAAACCCTAACAGTTTCATGTATCAAGTTTTGGGGTGTGAGTTTGGGTTTAAGGGTCTAGGGTCTGGTTTCAGGGTTTATGGGTTAGGGTTTAGGGTTTAGGGTCTATAGGTTTGAGGGGTTAGTGCAGAGTGTTAGGGCTTCCTAGCGCATCGGATCGAGAGTTCGGGCTTCGGGGTGTTGAGGGCTTTGGGACGTATACGGCTGATGACAGAAATCCTGCATTACCCATAGTAAGGAATAGACTACCTTAATTCCATAGTTTAGGGTCCTGAAGGGTTTAGGGTTTAGGGTGTAGAGCATTACCCATAATAACAAGGAAGGTACCATACTTCCCACAGCTTAGGGTTCTTAAGAATGAGGGCTAAGGGTCTTATAACATCAACAGTAAGGCCTCAGGATTCCTTGAGTTTCGGCGTTTAGGCTTTCAGGGTTACTTTTGGGGTTTAGGGCTTAGGGTTTAGGGTCTAGGGTTTAGGGTTTAGGCTTTTAGGGTTTTTGTGGGTTTTTGGGCTTAGGGGTGTGAGGGTTTAAGGATTTCCTGAGCCTTCAAGCCTGATCCAGTCTTATAGGTATGGGGTGTAGGGTTTAGGGTTTAGGGTGTATTGGGGGTGTAGGGCTGCGGGCAAGACTTCTGAAGGTGCAACTGGGATGTATCTGCATCAACGCCTTCTTAAACGCCAAAGCTCGTCGTACAGTTTTCTCCGGGCGTGGCTTTTTCTGTCCCTCCAAAGCTACGTACGGGTTCGTTTAGGCCTTGGTCGTCGTGAAGTGAGCCTTGGCGGTCCAATGCATCACCTGAGCTCCGAACACCGGCAAGTTTGTCTAACACCTGGAACCTTAAACCTGAAACCCTACACCCTAAACCCCGAGAGCCTTAAAGCTTATAAACCGTAGTTAAACCTCCATCTTAAGCCCCAGAAGCCGCAAGCCCTGAACGACAAACCTTGTAGCACCCTTTTAGGGTTTAGGGCTCAGGGTTCTTCTAGAACCCTGTCCGAAACCCCTTCCAGAACCCGTATCCATCACCCGACAGTGTCCTTATAGGCGCCTTCTTCGGAACCCTTGACTACAACACGATGGAACCCTGAAATCCCCCATAAACCTAAACCCTAAAGCCCCTAAACCCTGAACCCTAAACCCTGAAATCCCCCATAAACCT
>CAJNJA010063408.1:0-21976 GCA_905231915.1 Symbiodinium necroappetens
AGGTAGGTACATGAGGGGGGGGTAGCTTATATATATATATACACATACATACATACTTTGTACTCCTTTTTTCGTTAATTTGGCTGTTGTTAGCAGAAGGCAGCCCTACAGGACCGAGGCAAAGTTCTCCGTCACCGACAGATGCCGCCCGCCTTCACCGTGCGTTAAGCCAAGTTCAGACCTCTGCTTCGAAAGGCCACTTCTCCGAGGTGCGGCAGCATGTGTTGGCCTTTGTCTTGCATTTGCGTCTCCTTGCCCGTAGGCGATTCAAGCATGCTTGCCAGCCCTTCACGGCCCGCAGGCGGGATCTGATCAAACCGGACCTCGAAGTCTCGACCCTTGAAAACAGAATTGTCAGGAGGTTGTGGATATCATTGGCAGCCTTTTGGCTGCTTGGCAGGCCAGCATCAAGAAGCAGAAACGAGCCCCTCGGCACAGACATCGCAGTATGAGTCGAGTAGGTCCTTGATGTGCCGGAAATTGGGGCCGTTGCTTGGACAGAGTCTCTACCGACATCTAGAGACCCTAAGCAGCAACACTGCAGCACTGCCGTCTGTCAACCCCTTTCCTGCCAAGGAACAACAAGACGAAATGGAGGCTTTGGTGTCTGAGGCATCGTGCTGCTTGTTTTCGATTTGAACACACCCCACGTTTCCTAGTCGAGTAAGGTGAGCCGGCCCTGCTACTTCGGCATCACATGTGTGTCCAACCTGATCGCAGCATTTCCGGTCTCACGCTTCTAGCCAATAGCGCGCGTGTCACGCTGTCACCGATGGATCCCAAACTTGCAATCCAGAGGCCCGGGCTGCTGCGCTTCCATGTTTTGAGCAGGTTCCTGTTGTGTAAGGCCGTTGAGCCCAACTGAGTGAACAATAGATCATCATGGAGACTGGCATCTCTTGCTAACGTTTGGCAGGGAGGCGAGGAATGCTCATTTCTTCGAGAAAAGCGCCAGTGCCGGAGCGAGCAGGCTCGGCCGCGATGCGTGAGCTTGAGTCAAGAGTCCGTCACGTAGTGCCGTTCAAAATTCCACTCGGACAATTGCTAAGTAGTTCAGGATTGTGAGGAGGTGCTTTATCTTTCAGTCGCGGATGTTGACCTGGGCATTCATCATTCAAGCGGTCACAAGGTGTTCTCTTACATATGTTAACGTGGTAGAATTACCTTTCACGTGATGTCATTGAGATGTTGATTTTTCGCAGCAGTAAGTTGGACGATGCCCTTTTTGAAGCAAGCCCTTCCTAAGGGGGTTTCAGAAGAGGTGGGGGGACTCCACATTCGAGAAGCCCTTAGTCTTGTCAGAAGTTGGTCACATAAGGCGAAGGCCTTTGTGGCTCTTTTTCGGTTCCGTTTGGGTCATGTGGCGGTTACAGTACAATTGGGTGTGTAATTCCACATGATGCATTCCACAGAATCGTCCAGTCCAGGCGAGCACGCTCAAACTGCGATCCTTGTGGTTTCAATGGTCCCGGGTGTTGCCCTTGCAGTGTCTAAAGTTTTCTGCGAACTCGATCACGTACGAGTAATGGTGTGATGCGAAAGATCACCGTCCATTTCAGCAGACAGCTTGCTCGCTCTGTGCATATTCCTTGTCGATGTTGTAGTGGGTGGAGTCGCTTACAAGGCCCCAACAAATTCAAGGAAGCTGTGTGCTGTGTTGCCTTGCAGCAAGGGGCAGCAAAGCCGGCAGCAAGTTCAGAAGTGGGCACTTCGGAAGCAGATGTGTGCATCACCGCTCTTATGCCTGTCAATTGCGTCTTTGAGCACCCGCATGGAATCACAGACTGCTCTTCTCAGCCGCTCATGGATCGAATGTTGACGCGGACTCGATGGTACAAGTCTTGGGCTGTCAGGTATGGTGGCAACGACAAGGACCGCTGGATGCAGTTGGCATTGCATTTTTGACAGGAAGCCCGGTGAACAGTGCAGCTCCCGTTTCGTCTCTCTTTTTCTCACCCTTCCCTCTCATTTTTTTCTCGCTCCCTCTCTCACTCTCTCTCACTCACGCTCTCCGCACATATCTTCACACATCTCGGTATATTTCGATATACTGAACAGGATGCTCGTTTTGATTGCATGTGCAGTAGAAGCACATTCCTTCGCGGGGGTGGGGGCTTGCGCACTGTTCCTTTATGCCTGCTTGAAGAAGGGAGGGAGGAAGCAAGAGGGGTAAACGATGTCCTTGGAAGTTGAAACCCACGACGTCCGTGAGTTCGGAGGGCTGGGGGCGTGCGTGCGGGATCTCGACCCCAAACTCCCACCAAGCAAGCTCAGTAGTTCTCATGAGTGTCCTGCAGTGCGACCTGTTCTGCTAAGCGGCTGGGAAAGAGAGCAATAGAGAGACAGAGAAAAGACAGAGCTCAACACTTTTTATTTTTCCACCGAGGATGATGAGGCGAGCCATGAGGCAATGGACAAGCAGGCAGGGAACCTTTCGCGGCATTTTGCCATGGACAAGGAGACATGCCCGTTCAGTCAAACACCGTACACGCTGCAGGTTACCAAGTTCTTTGCCGCCTACAAAAAAGCTGAGAACGAGAAGAGAGAGCACAGAGACAGGGTGGACAGGCAAGGCTGCGCCGTGCAATTGGGGGCAGCCTCTGAAACTGATTCCTGATGGCAGAGAGGACCCTCCAGGCCATGCGCAAGAGCTTTCAGGAGGCAGCAAGGCCGATCTCGACTGTCCTCCATGCTAGAACGGGTTTAGTGTTTCAGGGTTTAGGGTTTAGGGTTTAGGCCTCCTCATTGCAAGTTGCTCTTGGTTTGCAGGGAAGCCGAGCCGGATGAACTGCCACGATTGATGCAAGAGCCCCTTTGCCACAATGTGCTCTCACGGTGCCTCTCGTCGAGGGCAAGGGTTCTTGCAGAATTCGTGCAAGATGAGTCAGATGAGAAACAGAAGCTTCCCCAATTGTCGATCTAGGTCTTTCTAGGTTCTGATCGAAGCGCAAATGCTTTAGAACCCAGTGGCCTAGTGCTTGGGCGATCTTCGGCGGGACTGGAATGAACCTGGAATGCACTTCCAAAGAATTTCCCAACTGAGGCACCTCCATGCCGAAGATGAGCTCATCAGAGCAGATCTTCGCATGTCCTGACCTAAGACGGCGGATGTCTTTGATTGTTTTTGTCCAAGGCAACATGACAAGGCAAGACATGACATGACAAGAATACGACTAGGTGGTCACCTGACGATTTCGAGTCATTGACCATCCTGGGCAAGGCCTGCCTCTAAGAAAATCAGGTGCTCCACTCGTTGGCCATGTGTGCCACTGCTACCATCATGCCAGTGTCCTTCTCACTGACACCTGGAGGGTGGATTTGGCACCGTGCACTTGGTGAGGCTTCCGCTTTGCTGCCACTTCTTGGAGAATCAACCTTCCGGTTTAGGCAAGGATGCTCATGATCAGGTTGCACGTCAACGATCAGATCTATGCGCTCAAGCGGATGAGCCGCGGTCTTGGTATGTTCCTGCTTGTGGACCGTAGGCTTCAATCGCAAACGTCTCGCTCCAATGAGGCAAGGAGCATTACAAGAAGAAGAACACACTGGTCTTCAACGAGCGTGATGCCCTGGCAGGGATGAGCTCCCGGTGGTGCGCCAAGCTCTTGTGCGCCTTCCAGGCCACGGCGGCTTGATCTTTGCGCCGCTGTGGTGACTCGTTCGTTTTTTTGTCGCATTTCACCCGAATATCCGTATAAGCCGAAGACAAGATCCTCACATGCACCGTGCGATGTGTCCGTGAGATGAGGAAAAGTCTGTGGAAGCATTGACAATCGACCCCATGTAGGTAGCAGCTTGCTGAGAGGACGTCCCACATAAGAAAACGTGCTGCGAGGCGCTTTGCTCCCGCATCTCCCCGCTGATTGAAAACCTGACGCCCCAGTTGCCGTACACCAACACTTCATGCCAGGATTCCACAAACGTGTTCATGGCCATGGAGTTCTTGCAGGGAGGCAGCTTGACAACGCACATCACAAGGCAAGGACATCCCAAATCCTCAGTCGGACTGTCTCTTCCTGGCTCGGTGATCACAGGCGTGGCAGGCTTTCACTGGAGGAGACTGCCTTCTACGTGGCCGAGCTCATCGAGGCGGTTTCGGAAGTCCACCGCTACGGCCATGTACACCGGGATTTGAAACCAGAGCCGTGGCTTTGAAGCTGCCAATGCGCAGACATATCATATCCATCGCACTAGAGCTGGACTGAAAACCAGCTCGCACAACTGAGAGGCTGCGCCACTTCAAGACATTATCCTGGAATCATCCATTGCCTGAAGTTGCCTTGTGTAATCCGTGCCGCGGGAAGGGTCGCGCCCGGGAAGCCTTTTCCAGTGTTTTCATGAACATTGAGGACAACATCATGCTCACGACTGAGGGCCATCTCAAACTGCTCCTCGGAGCGGAACCCGACTAGCATTGCCCTTTCTTGCGAAACCGCACAGATAATCTTGGCTTAAGTCTTGAGGCTGGACTTTGGCCTCTCAGCAGTGCAAGATGACAATGGCACGGCCAAGTGCGACTTGATCTGCGGCACTCCGGAATACATGGCACCAGAAGCCTTCGACGGGTATAGCAGCTGCAAGAGCGACATCTGGGCCATAGGGGTCATTACTTACGACGTCCGGCATGCATCAGTCTGACCTTCTGCGCTTGGCTTTTGGTTGGAGCTGTGTTGTTCCAGGTAGTCGATGTAGCATGGCAACAACAACACCAGAAATTGATAATGCCATCACGGAATATCCTCGAAAGTTCTCGAGGGGACGAGGTGTTTCACTGGGGCCTTGGGGTTGCAGCGGCCTTTTGTGGCCGCACCGAAGTTAGTGCCCGTTGCAACTTGTAGAAAGAACTACAGCTTTATGCGGCACGGAGCTCAGGACACATGCGCAAGCCGATCGAAAACTAAAACTGAAGTATGCCAGTATCACTGAACCCCGAACAGCCACAGAACACTAGCACAGTATACCTAGGAACCGCTCCAAGAGATTCCCCCCGCATCCCTGAGGCTCCCTCCAAAATGCGCAGCACACCAAAACACCAGACCTTGTTTGCACCAAAGAACATGCACCATCACCGCACGGTGATGGGAACACAGTTTCCACCGAAAATACGCACGGCACTGACGCGGGAGCCCGATTCGCACCGCATGCGAGAGTCAAGCAGTGGCGTCTACAATGAATTGGGTCTCCCGGGCGGATGGGAAAATAGAGGCTGCCTGAACCAAGCTAGATAATTGAATTTCGTGGCGAGTTCCCGGTTCATGATGGTTAGATGGCGACTCCCAGGACTTGACTCGGCTGGTCCGGGAGGACCCAGGTCGCACCCCAACTTCCAAATCCCACGAGCCGCCGGAGTCCCAAGCCAAAGCTAAGGAGTGTCTGACCGGCCTGCTCCCTTTCGACATTCCCGCCGATGCTCGCACTGCCATGCACAAGATGGACGCTATAGCCGATCAGGCCGAGTTTCGGGCTAGCGGTTTAGGGTTTGACTTCCGGGCTGGAGGCTCGCGGACCCTACTCATACCTACCAACATCATGTCCTGAAGCCGCACGAGCCTTTCGTGGACTGTGCTCGAGGCCTTCAACGTGGAGGAGCATTTGCCCAGGAAGCTAAAACTGGCCCGCGACCGGCAGTTTGTGATTGGTACTCCTGCTTCTCAGATGAACTGTTCAAGTTTTGGACGGCTGCATGCCCTTTTGTGTCGTTTTGCCGCAATTCTCTGTTGCTACTGGTACAAGAAACGGATACTTGCCAAGCTGAGCCAGCGTGCTACTCACGAACTGCAGTGGCACCAAGGACAGCGATTTCGAGAAAGGTAGGCATTTCCTTACGGGAGTGCTCCGATCCAATGACGAAGAACGGTTGTCACTGTCGGAGTGTCGGGAAGAGGCCTTCTGCCCTGAGTTCAATATTTTTTTTGATAGTTACGATTCAACTCACCTGTTATGGGTCGGGTGAAGCCCGTGCAGCTGCATCGGAACGGCAGTGCACTTTCCCAGAGACCTGCAACTCTCCGGTTCGGAGACAAGCAGACATGCTTTGTCATTTTTGATATGCTTGGAGGCCGTCTTCGAGGGCCTGGACTTCGCGTCGTTGCACAAGATGCGACCACCCCTCTCAGTCAAGGCCGGTCAGGTTTGCTGCCTGGAGCAGTCCTTATTTCGCGACCGTGACTTGCGCAAGCATAAGGTCTCTGGATCAACAGACTTGACTTACTTCGACGTGCCGGACTGCGAGCAGCTTGACGAGAAGGGCATATCAAGTCTATTAGCTTAGTGGCTCACTGTCTAGTCACAGTTCCTGGATGTGCGATTTCCGTTAAGACCTCCCGCGATCTTTCCCGACGGAAGCTCCCGGAGATGCGTGAATCGAAAGGATGGATGCCGGCCACAGAATCCAGCATTGACAGAAGGCCCTGAGAAGGTCATAATGCGAAACGCTCGTCCTGGTGCTAGGTTACATACTGATCAGCTCAGGCCGGAATCACTGCCAAAAGGACAAGACATTACAGCTCCCCAGTTGCATTCACCAAAAGCTGCACTGCGGCCTTGCTGTGTTTCCATGCTGTAGTGCAAGGGTCTCTGGCCTAGTTTGACTCAAGCATTATGGCAGTTTGAGCTTGAGGCAGCTGGCGCACCGGATGTTGTATATCTTCGCACATACAGTCATCCAGCTTCATTTGTCCAGCCCAGTGTCTAAGGAATGGAACACTTCGATGAAGTGGACGCACTTCGAGCTCGATGGTCAGGTCAGTGCGGCCACGAAGCAACGAAAGAGCAAGTATTGAGAGATATTGAGAGTCTTTGCATCACATGCGCAGGAATTCACTAGACCTCTCCCAGCTTCTAGCAGTTTTCTTGCGAAGCACGCCGCAGCTGCCAAGCATCTGCAGTTTGCGTGCGCGGTGTTGGCTGTCGGACCAGGTTCGTGCAAGGAAACAACAGTCGGCGAATGCTTGAATGCTGCACGTTGCCTGTTTGACAGCCCATCCCTGAATCAGCACTGTACAGCCAGATGGACCCGTTTGCACCAGGGCCTACTGTTCCAGATGGGCGCAGCACAATAAAATCAGCATTGGCATTCTTATGGACTGACGACTTGGTTTACCATGTCAAGTTGTCGATATTTACGCTGCACTTGCGCTACGCCCATGGATGGTACCATTTTGCCCTTGAGCCGTGCTTTATGGCACATTTTGTTCGGTGCAGACAATGCTGATGTTCAGAGAAAATCGAGTATCTGCAAATGCTTGTCTACGTTTTTGTCAGCATGCAGTGCAGAGTCATCCTGCTCACTTTGTGTTCTGAGCCGTCTTCGTAGGTCACTTCTGCGCGGGAGAAGGACTCGCCAGAGGTCTGGCGCCTCTTGGAGGAGATCGAAGAGCGTGAGACGGAGACATGGCCAAGTACAAATTCAAGTAATTTAGGGGTTAGGGTTTAGGGGTAATCGGGTTTATAGGGTTTAGGGGTTAGGAGGCCTGCCGAAGCAATGCGCGACTCTTCGTCTTGCATGTGTGCTCGCGGTGCCGAGGAAGTTTCCGAGGAGGTGCAGAAGAGAACGGAGCTGCAGCAGCAGCTCCGCGCTTTGGATGAGGCCATCAGAGCAGCTCCAGGGAGAGATGCATTGTAATATCCTCCGGCAATGAAAAGATATGAAAGCAGTTGGATGACACCTTGATGTTAGACAACAGGAGCTGCGAGCGGCCCAGAACGACATCCGAGCTGCATGCTCGCAAAGACGTTCGTTACTGCCAGGATTCGGAGCGTCTTTCACCAGGATTCATGTGCATGAGCCTTCCTACTTACCTACAGCGCAAAGGCTGCGCAGGATCGCGCTGATCAATGGCGCAGGCTCAAGGTGGCAGCGCTTTTTTTGGTTAGGTTGGGCTTTTCAACGCCCAAGTGCTTGTACTCGCATTGCTTGCCAATGTCTCTCCTGAAGTTTTGGTCATCGCTGTGTGGTGCTTCGCAGGATGACAAAGAGAGGGAGCTCTTCGCACAAATCCGAAAGCGAGAAGATGCCGAACGTGAGGCACAGCGACGTGGCCAAGACTTCGGCAAGAGATAAGCCAGACTTGCCCCGGGAATGGGTCCACTTTGCCACGGATCCAACTTGCAGGTCTCTTTCTTGCGCCAGTCCGCATGGCTCGCAGACAGAACAGCGAGAGAGCCAGGGCCCCATCTTGGATGCTAAGAGCCTTTTAGAGACCCTGGAGCTCCTTTGAGGAACGCCTCCCTGAAAAAGCGGCTCCAGCTGGTGGAGGCCCTGCTGCCAAGCCTTGAGCATTGCCCTAGGGCTCCAAGTATACAAGCAGTACCTACTTTGAGGTCTAAAGTCTGTAAATAGTACCTACTTTGGGCTATTTGGAGGTCCAGGGATTGGTTTAGGGTTTAGGGTTTAGGGTATTTTTTGGGCTTTTCTAGGGCCCAGGTTTAGGGTCTAGGGGTTTTGGGGGCTTGGGAGTTTAGGGTATTCGGCTTTGGGGGACGAGAGTGTCCTTGCTCATGCCTTGTCGGACTTGTATTGCTCATCTCATCTCAGAGCCGGCCACACCAGACGGTATCGAATAATATAATGAACTATACTACAAGTACAACATAGAAGAACAGAATTTGTCTATATATATATACACATCCATACACATATAATAGTAGAGCTACATATGTACGCATATCAACAGGACGAAGCTGCCGTGTGATTCTTGCATACTAGCGGTCCTCTGACCTGTAGAGCGTTGTCAGCTGTGCTGCAGGTAGGGCGTCCTTCCAGGTGCAAGTAAAGGTAAGTTTCAGTTGAAACTCTCTGAACCCTAAACAATAATTCCCTAAAGCCACAGCACAAAAACAAAAAACATGCTGGGTTTTGTTGGTCCCCGTGGGTTTTTTTTGGGGGTTACTGTCAGAAAGGCACTTTCTCTGCCCTGGGGAGGCCCGGCACTCAACAGCTTCTCGAGCACGCATGGACAGAGTCCGAAGAAAGCCCTCCGCGCTGTCCAGGGGCTTATTTGTATCTCCACCAACGTGGACAGGGTCTAAGGAAAGGCCTGTTGCCCGCGCACGGGTTTTTGTTGAGCCCTGCCACGTATCCATGACAGGCCACACAAGGCTTTTAATTTCTTGACGAGGATTCATCCGGATGTGCCGCGATCGCCCGAATTCGCATGGTTTGATCAGTGTCCCGCCTTTCCCGGACTCGGGCTTCCGCCCGTCGCGGGCTCTCTAATCTCTTTCGAGCGGTTTGCTCCTTGTTCTGAATTTCTCTAGTCCCTTTCGAGCGGTTCTCTAGTCTGTTTCCAGCAGTTTGCTATTTGTTCTGAACTACTCTAGTCCCTTTCGAGCGGTTTGCTCCTTGATTTCAATTTCTCTAGTCTCTTTCGAGCGGTTGGCTCCTTGTTCTGAACTTCTCTAGTTTCTTTCGAGCGGTTTGCTCTTTGGCCTCAAATTCTCTAGTATCTGTCGAAATCCTCTAGTCTCGTTCGAGCGGTTTGCTCCTTGATTTCGATTTCTCTAGTCTCTTCCCAACAATTCTCCGGTCTCGTTCGAGCGGTTTGCTCCTTCTTCTGTAGTTCGTTTGATCGTTTTGCTGCTTGTTTTTAAGCTCTCTAGTCCCTTTCGAAATTCTCTAGTCTCTTTCGCGCAGTTGGCTCCTTCTTCTGAAGCTTCTCTAGTTCCTTTCTAGTCTCTAGCGGTTTGCTCCTTCTTCTGAAATTCTCTGGTTCCTTGCGAGCGGTCGAGCGGTTTACTCCTTTTTTTCAGAAATTCTCTCCTTTCTTTCGAGCGGTTTGCTCCTTGTTTTTAGTTTTTCTGGTCTCTTTCGAAATTCTCTAGGCTCTTTCGAGCTGTTGGTTCTTTCTTCTGAAATACTCTAGTTCCTTTCGAGCAGTTTGCTCCTTATTTTCAATCTCTTTCGTCTCTTTCGAAATTTTCTGGGCTAGTTCGAGCGATTTGCTCCTTGTTCTGAAATTCTCTTATTTCTTTCGAGTGTTTGTTCGTTGTTTTCAATTTCTCTCTTCTTTTTGGAAATTCTCTAGTCTGTCCAGTCGTTTCCGCTGCGCTTCATTGCTGTATCTCGCTTCCTTTACCCGGCCCTTGTCCTGCTTTATTGTCCGATTCCCTGCCCTCTTCCTTTTCTTCCTCTCTCCCTGTCTCTTTCCGTCACTCTGTTTGTCTGTCGCTCTGTTTCGCTGTCTCTCACTATCTCTTTCTCTCTTCCTCTTTGTCTTCTTTCTCTCACCTCTGCTTTACCCCGTCCCTCTTGGTTTTCCTCCGTCTCTCGTTTTTGCCTCTTTCCCTCTTTCCCGCTCTCTCTCTCTCTCGCTGTTTCTTTTCCTCTGTCCCCTTCTTTCTCTTTCCCGGTACTTCTGTTTCTCTGTCTTTTTGTCTCTCCGTTTCGTTGTCTCTCTGTGCTATGTCTCTTTACTCTTTTGTTCCTTCGGCATAGACCCCCAAACCCAGGGCGCGAAAAAAAAGTTGTACGACCGGTTGGCTTGTTTCTTGCCTCCTGAAAGATTCTTTTGTTCCTTCGGCCGTAGACCCACAAACCCACGGCGTGAACAAACCCTGTATGGCCGTTTAGGTAGGTGCCCCTTAAAGATTCTTTTGTTCCTTCTGCCCCAGACTCTATAGACCCCCAAACCCTGAGGATCTAAACAAGGCGAAAAAAAAAGACCCCCAGCGGGAAAGTGAGCATGAGGAGCGTTTTCGGGGTGTTTAAACGGCCCCGCCCATTTCCAACCCCCTAAGCCCGAAACCAAACCCTACACCCCGAAACCCTAAACCGGCGGTCCACAGGTCAACCCGGAGCTGAAAAATATTTCCTTAATCCCTGAATCCTAAACCTATAAGCCCGAGTCGCTCTCCTTGATACGCCTATCATCCTCGGCGGCTCGAGGTGATTACATTTGCCAACTTTAACGAGAAGATCAATACGCCCCAGGAGCCTCGGGGTCCTGAAGGGTTTAGGGTTTAGGGCTGCCCCATGAGCCTTGGGGGTCCTGACTTCAGGGGTGTTTGGGTGGACGGTTGGGGGTTGAGGCTTTTCGGTCTTGGGGTTTGTAACAGCTTGAGACTTCCGGGTTTGGGCTTCAGGGTTTTAAGATATATAGTTTATGGTCCTTTGGTTTGAGGGTTTCGGATTGAGGATCTAACGGTTTTGGTATCTGCACCGGGTTTAGATTTGATGGATCTCGGTAGTCTGGGGCAAGGAAGTGAGCATGAAATTGAGCTGGAATCATTATCCTGAAATTCTGGTTACTTCTGCGCTAATTACCTTAAACCTAAACCCTCACCCCTAACTGCACGCGACACTCTATGTTTGGAATCCTTCAAGGCCCACGTGTTAACCCTATCATTTGCGGGTGTCATCTGTAGCACCACATGCGCTTTTACCGAGCTTTCCGTTTGCATAACTTCATGTTCCAGGCGCCGTGCTGTTGCGGCGATACCTTGTTTTCGGCAGGAATGCCGGAATGCCTTCATGTTCCCTCCTCGCTGCTCCTAGATGGTTAGGCTCTGTGTAGGGGCCCTGATGATTAACATCGCTAGAAGCATGTTGGAGACAAACCTATAAACCGCCATTAACCCAGATCAGACCCAACTTTAGCCCTTCGCAGGTCAGGGCCTATTTCGAACTCCTCGGCTTGGACGTCTGGGATGCCTCCTTGCCAGCACGTTTGATCCTCCATCAGAAGGGGCCAGGGTCCGGCAACCTTAGTCCCATAACCCTAAACCCTGAACCTTGCGATCGCAGATGGCAACATGTCGGTTTGAATTGAAGATGTGCTGCTCTGTTCCGTCGGGATGTCGGGCTCAATCCCAAGGGTCCTAGGTACTGTTGTGGGGGATACCTTCCCAAAACATAATCGTAATTCCTGCTACACGCACCACATTCTGCTACACAGGTACTCCGGAACCTTTGGGACTCTGGGCGATGGCTCCCCGATTTGTGTATCTTCATGGGCAGGACAGGAGACGCGTTTCATTATGCTCCCCTGCGAACACTCCAAACACAGCATGCATGCAGCCGGTGTGCCGACAAAAAATTTCCACGCAGCAGTATTCCTATCAATTTCACATCGATCCCGGGCCAGAAGCCTTACAGTGGTTCGGCTGTGCTAGTCGTGTCTGTTTCGAGGGCTCTAAGCAGCTTCTCGGCACGAACCTGCTGTAGTAGTAGTCGTCGTCGTAGTAGTCACCAGTACCAGCCTCTTTCAGGTGTACATCGGATGAGTAGCTGTGGAGGAGTAGCAGCAACAAAAACACAGCTCTAATCCGCTCGAGCCCCGCAGCCCCAGATTGGTCATCCCCTAACTGACCTTAACCTCCCGTTGACTCAAGACCAAGCCCTAAACCCTAAACCCCTAAACCCTAAACCCTAAAAACTGTCCAAATGGTCTATGTCTCCACATCGTATATACTTTGGCCTTAAAGTATTCGTATATGGAGTATAGTTCATGAGGCCAAAGTACACAACACAGTACATACTACATGGGCGCATGGACTTTGCTGCATACCCTTAACCGCAAACCCTTATCATGAACCCTTATGGTAACCCTTATAATAAACGCTATGGTAACCCTATACCCTAAACCCTAGACCCTAAACGCAATCCGGCAAAGGCTTGGTCTTTCTTCAAGCTCTTGGACTTGGATGATAGTGGAGATGTCGCAGTGGAGGAGCTTTGGACCAGGTGTTCAAGGCTTCTAGGGTTTAGGGTTTATAGGGTTTAGGGTTTAGGGTTTCGGGTTTTAGCCTTTCGGCAGGGTAACATGCCGAAGACCACTTTGGAGCTTGGCAAAAGTCAGTCTGGACAAGGACCGCATGCGTCCCGGAGTCCGTCCGAGCTGCGCGACATGTTTGAAAGCACATCAACAGAAGTGTTTGGACTTGTGCAAGCGCACATATCTTATACGTCGCATGTGTCATAAAACAGCTGCAGGATACATGCATCTGCACATAGTCATCTGACACAAACGTCCTAGTGTGTGTACAGACGCACGCGCAAACGTGTCAAGGATGTTTTTGTGTCGATATCTCAAGTTTTGCCTTGCATTGAGAAGGAAAGATAACATACAGCAATTGTGATCAAAGTGGGCCTTGTGAAGCTCTTTCTCTGAAACAGCTGCCATATCTATTCGCACAGCTGCTGCCCCAGATCCATGATAAATTCAACTCCTCTGCCTGCCACTGATCGCCACGCGCATGCAAAGCATGCCCGATTCTCAAACACAGGGGTCTGAAGAATGATTAGGTTAGGAGTCTTCCCTTCATCATCCATTCGAGCCATTCCATAGTAACGACCCTTTTATAATCACTTAAGGCCCCCAATTCGAACCCTTTCATATCGTCTAAAGCCCCAACTCGGAGCCCTCACAATCCTTTGAGGCCCCTCTGTTGCTCGATCTGCCCTAAACCCTAAACCCCTAAACCTGCGAGCAAGGAGTTTCTTATGGGCTGCCTGCGCACGCGCGGCTATGCCAAGGAGGGATGCCGGGCTGAAGCCAAGCCATTCAGACAGCTTGTCTTGCCGGGTTAAGTGGTTCAGGTTTAGGGTAAAGTGGTTAGGGCTTTAAGACAGCAGTATGTATAACAAAAAACTATACAGGAGTGGACGCGAAAGAGACACGGACCAACAAGAGTTGCACAGAGGTAGTACTATGAGCAACAGGATGGGTAGTGATCATGTCGCTGTCTTCGGGGCCTTGTTGAAAGCAGTCTGATAGCTGACCCGGGTGTGACCCCCTAAACCCTAAACCCTAAACCCTAAACCCTAAACCCCTAAACCCCTAAACCCTAAACCCCTAAACCCCTAAACCCCTAAACCCTAAACCCCTAAACTGGTGAAGGGCATTGACGTTGGCAAGCTGATCCACGATCAGAACTGGCTCATGCGCAACCAGGGGAAGTTCTACATTTTCGACTCTTGGCCCTAGGCCCTTACCTAGACCCTTAAATGTGGTACCTTTTTTTGGTTACCTTAGTTTCCTATTATAGGATCCTAACCATAAATTAGGTCATCCAAAAAAAGGTACTACATTTAACGGTCTAGGTAGGCTTTAGGGGTTTAGCCTTTTTTAAATTTTGTTTGCTCCGGAGTCTCGGATTTGAATGGGGCGATAAAAGGAACCCGTCCCCAGACGGAAAGACCCAACCTTACTGTCGCTGTTTAGGGTTTTAGAGTTTAGGGGTTTAGGGTTGAGGGTAGGGTGCAGGGTTTAGGGTTTACCTCCCGCGCCAGGTGTTGTCTTGTTCCTCTGCATCTTCCTCGTCCGGCGCATCGTGCCAGGGGCAAGCAAGCATTGGCCGGGCCCCGAATTCTGCAACAGGTCTCGGAGCTCCAAAAAACTATGGTTGATGATAGAAATCTGCATGACCCCATAATTATACCATAATTCCCATAGTTTAGGGCCCTTGAGGTAATCCTAAGGATTTATATCATCAACCGTAGTAGGTAGGCTATTGGACGCTGCGCATGTCCCCCTACATTGATTTAAGATTAACTGTTATTTGCCAATTCTTTGTCGGGGCGCTCAAGGCCAATCTGGACTAGGCGTGCCTTATGTCATGTCAACTAGTAGTATAGCTCGTAGATATAGAAACTTCCAAAATCCGAATGCCGAGAAAGGAAGAAGACTGGACCCGACGGACCCTAATCTCCAAATCTAACGACCCTACTCAACCGTCGCCTAATTGAACATGAAGGCTGAATAGTCAGTAAACCCTAAACCCTGGACTCTAAACCCCAAGCCCTAAACCCCAAAACCTTCAACAGCATCCCGGTATCCCGGAGCCCCTTATGGCTCCGAGATTCATCATCCCAACTTCTCGCAAAGGCCCGAGTCAAATTGTGAAGGCCCCTGCATTGCAACCTAGCCTTTAAGGGGGCCTAGGGGTTTAGGGTTTAGGGTTTAAGGTTTAGGGCTTCGGGGTTTAGTGTTCGGGTGTAGGGTTTCGGGCGGCTGGGCGCTCCAAGGGAGCCGGACAGGTCTACAGCTTGCTAGGCAGATCACGAGTTCAGGGATCGACAATCATACCATTAGGGTCTCTTAACCCCAAATAACCTACTTGTACCTTTTTAAGGACTTATATAACTTGTATAAAGAAATCATCATAAGGAACCCCGAAAAAGGCAGGTTCTTTGGGGTCCATTTAGGGTTTAGGGAGTCTAGCGTCTGCAGGGATTTAGGGCTCCCCAGTGCATCCGCCCCCCACATGCGAGGTTGTGCCGCACTCCCCACGTCTGCGTCTGCACCTTGATTGTCGTGTCGGCTCTTCAGTGCCTCGTGCTCAGCCTTTTGACAACGAGCTGCTGGCAGGGTTTGGGGTTTAGAGTTTGGGGGTTTAGGGTTTAGGTGTTTAGGGGTTTAGGGGTTTAGGGGTTTAGGGTTTGGGGGTTTAGGGTTTAGGGGTTTAGGGTTTGGGGTGTAGGGTTTTGGCTGCAGGGTTCAAAGAGGCTTGAACAATTACCTGTCCCATGCCTTACGGTTCAGTAAAGGTAATGCAAACTCTAAGAAGCACCAAAGTCCTCTTCCAATCCTCCATGCTCCAAATACCCTCATCGCTGCTGCAACTGTTGAAGATCGGAGGTGATTTGGAGATGGCTCGGAGCGGGGTTAAACGGTACTTAAAAGAGTACGCCCTGAAACCCCAAACCCCAAACCCTAGACTCAAACTAAACCCTAAACCCTACTTGGAGGATCCTGGGACTTAGTAAGTAAGGTTATAAGTACCTTAACTGGAGTTATACTTAAATATAACTATAGTTATCCTTAATTTATAACCCTTATTCCTAAGTCCCATGATCCTCTAAGTAAGCCCTAAGCCCCTTATGTCTGCAGAGTTGCAGCAGAGGCCTCCTCTTGGGGTGGCGCTACAACCAGTCTCCGATGGAGTCCACTGTGGCGCCGCGGGGGGTGTGTGTGGCAGGGTCTAGGCTACAGCGCTGGTGTCGGGATCCCTAAACCCTAAACCCTAATTCCAAAACCCCAACCCCAAAACCCCAAACCCCAAACCCTGAACCCTAAGCCCTTACTTTTGGAGGCTTCAGGGTTGAGGGTTAAACAGGTCTCGGGTTGCGGGGTTTAGGGTTGAGGGATGTCGCGGTTGAGCGCTTTAGGGCTTTAGGGTTGAGGGATTTCACGGTTTAGGGGCTTAGGATTTATAAAGGGTTCAGGGGTTAGGGTTGAAGGATTTCGTATCTTGCTTCACGCACTGCGCAAGATCGGGAGTACCATGATGCGCAACCCTCCGGACAATGCCTGAGTTTCTGGGACATGCTCAGTTTGTGTCTTTGTCTCATCCGGCTCCCTGAGATGATTCAGAATACTACTCAGGGTTTAGGGTTTCTGAGGATCAAAGTTTACTACTCCCGTAAGGTGCATAGAATAATTATTGCAAAAGATACCCCAACCTCCTCTGCAAACTGATAAAGCAAACAAGCCCCTGAATCACCCCCTATAGCACACTGACTGTAGAAGGCAGCGAGCCCCTTCTATACAACCCCCCTAGGCCCTAAAAGGCGCTCTGCTCTAAATCCGTATTTATTGGGGCTGTAGAGGGTTACTTTAAGGCTTAGGGCTCCAGAGGTTGAGGTCCAAAGCCCTCCACCCTAAACAAATTTTCTATTGCGGTTTAGGGCTTTGGGTTCAGGGTTTAGGGTTCAGAGTAGATTATCAGGGGCAGCTATGGAAGCCGCCACCACCCCAAACCCTAAAACCAAAATAGAGAAACACAGCCGGCTATCGAAGCCTCCAAATCAGCTGACACGGCCTGGCCTCTTGAGGTATCTGCAGCTGCAGGTGACAGAAGAACCACTTGGTAGGGGGTTTAGGGTGTAGGGTTTGGGGTTTAGGGTTTGGGGTTTCAGGACTTTGAACACTACCCTTGGGCTCAGGTTTAATGGGTTACTGAGGTATACATTATATGGCTAGTAAGCTACTATATAAGTCGCTGGAGCCCTAGGGGCTAGGTGGGACTTTGGTACATGTTGTTGTGTTCTCTAAGGCATGTTCCTAAACCCTAAACCTACCCTAAACCGCGAAACCCTAAACCCCTAAACCCTAAACCCTAAACCCTAAACCCTAAACCCTAAACCCCTAAACCCTAAACCCTGACCCGGGGTATTCCGTTCTCTGGACAGAAGCCTTATCTGCAAGTCTTGGGCAGGAGGAGCCTGCTGCAGAGGCTCGACGGCTGGTTCATGTGTTTTGGGATGCATGTTAGGGTTTCGAGTTGAAGACTTAAAGTTTAGGGTTTAGGGTTTAGGGTTTGAAAGTTTAGGGTGTAGGGTTTAAAAGTTTAGGGTTTAAAAGTTTAAAAGTTTAGGGTTTAGGGTTTAAAAGTTTAGGGTTTTAGGGTGTTCGTGCTCCAAATCTGGAGCCTTCCCTCTCAGCTTTATTGAGAACCCGGGGGTTCCGAAGATTTTGGGGGGCTGTTCTTCGAGACGCCTGACAAAAAAGCCTAGCGGTACTGTGGAACCCACCCCTAAACCCCCAAAGCCCCTTAACCCCTAAACCCTAAACCACTAAACCCAAAACCCTGAAGCCCCAAACCCCTAAACCGTAAATCTCTAAGCCCTACATTCCTAAAACCCCTGACCCTAAATCCCTAAACCCTAAACCCAAACCACGGAGAGATGGAAGGTCTCCAAAGAAGCGGCTGCCACCCTCCAAGAGCTGGTGCAGGCCGGGCAAGTTGCAGCTTTCGGACTATCAAGGTCGGACAAGTTTTGGGTGTCCATGAATCCCGTCTGAAGCCCACAAGATCAAGCAGGAGTCCAAAATGCACCTACACAGAGGTGAATACCCCTACACGCGGTCAGCATTCAGCAGTTCTGTTGAATTGGAAAATGAAGGGAGGTTTGCATTGGGGATGTTGCTCAGTGAAAACGGGGCGCCCTAGCAGTATTGGTGAGGGTATATTCCTTAGGGACGAAAAGAGCCCTAAAAGGGTTTAGGGTTCATATACCATATAGGGATTCATAGTATATGGGTATAGGGTCCCTACTTTTAAGGGTTATTTGGTCCTTAAGGATTAAACCATCATAGAAGCCCAAAATCCCTATTCTAAACCCGGCTCTGCTCATGAGTGCCTCTATAGCAGCCAGTCTGCCCGAAACCGAGGACCTTGCAGAACGTGGTCATCACCCTCAACGGCTTCCTTGCAGAAGCCTCGTTGTGGATGCCAGTTTCTTGCACATGTAGGGTTTTTGGGGTTTTGGGGTTTTGGGGTATAGGGTTTAGGGCATAGTAAACCCTAAACCCTAAACCACAGGGTTTTGAGGTTTGGGTTGCAAAGGAATCGTGGGCCGTGTTCGGGATTTCCACCCGCCCAGATCGAAAAAGGCGGTCTCTTAACTTAGACTTGTGGCTTTTCGAGTTAGGGTTTAGGGTTTCAGGCTTTCAGATTTTTGAAATTAATGGTTTAGGGCTTAAGGTCTAAGGTGGAATATGAAGCTTCTGTGAGGTTTAGGACTTGGAGCTTCTTGGTTTTTCAGGCTTTTGGGTGTGGCTGCTTCGGGCTTCGGGCTTGGAAGAGTTTGGGGCGTCAGGGTTTAGGGTTTCGGGGTTGTCAGGGTCAATTTTGAGGTCGGAACAAATAAATTACTCATATTAAATGTATAGTTATACTCTAATATACCGCCGAACGCAGTTCGAACGATGAAGGCCCCAAAATGCACCGTTTCGGGTGAGTCGTTCCCTCGGCTAAACCCTAAACTCTAGACTTTAAACCCTAACGCCTAAACTTTAAACCCTAAACCCAAAACCCCAAGCCCAAAACCCTAGTCCGTCGGCTCAGGTGGGTCCGACGATCGAGGTCCCGGGCTTAGCTGTCCCTCAGGGTCCACGTGCCCAAATAGTCTTTACTTTGGCCCCAAAGTATGTATACAGGGACTACATGAAGGCCAAAGTATCTACTATTTGGGTACATGGACCCCTTGGGGTGTGGAAGCTTGGCGATCGCAGGGCTCCGCAGGAAATCGTCGGCTTGAGCTTATAGGGTTTAGGGTATAGGCTTTAGGGTTTGCCAGGCCCTAAATCCCATAAATCCGATAAGCCCTAGAAGCTTGTTTTATAACCCGAAAAGCCCCAAACCCGAGACCCTAAACCCCAAGCTCGAAACCCAGGACTCAAAAAACCTAAACCCTGAGCCTCCTTGGTTCCACTGCCCTTCAAGCAGGGGCCGACACCTCAAAACCCCAAACATCTCGAAACGCTTGCCCCTGAAACAAGCGACCGGGGATAAGTCGCGTATCGCAATCTAGACAGGCCACTAAGATACATAGTTTCCCCTATTGGCTGTGAGAGGATGTCGTTTAGCCCTTAGCAGCCCTAACGCCTAAACCCTTACTTAATTAGCAGCCCTGAAGCCTAAACCCCCAATCCTAAATCCCGAATTTTCCCCTATTGGCTTTGAGACGATGTCGTTTCGCCCTTAAAAGCCCTAAAGCCTAAACCCTAAATCCTAAATCCCAAACCCTAGACCCTAAACCCTAAACCCAAGTTTACAGGGCCAACTTCGGAATCGTGCTTGCGAGGTCTGGAACCCACGGCATGACCCATGGCCGAAAGGCTCTTGTGCCTATGCCGAGGCCGATGTCAAACAAAACACCCCAAAAAGCTAGACCCTAAACCCTAAAAGCCCCAAAGCCTAGAGCCTTAAGCCCTAAGCCCTGAACCCTAAACCCTGAGCCCTAAATTCTGCACCCAGGACCCTAAAAAACCCGTTAATCCAGCATTTGGCGGTGTTTTCCAGCTAAAGCTGCAAGCTGCTCTAACCTTTTGGGGCTTCCGATTAAGTTGGGTTTTAGGGATCCTTTAAAGGGATCTATAAGGGTCTTCTGGGGTTTCTCCGTATGCTTTCAGATGTTGGGGTTTCAAGTCCAGGGTTCGGATACTCTAGGGTTTAGGGTTTAGAGTTTAGGATTTAGGGTTTAGGCTTGAGGGTTGAGGGTTTAGAGTTTAGGATTTAGGGTTTAGGCTTGAGGGTTTATAGGTTTAGGGTTTAGGATTTAGGATTGAGGGTTTAGGGTTTAGGGTATAGGATTTAGGGTTTAGGGTTTAGGGCAGAAATATGTAAGGGAGATACTTCCTTCCGGTTTGGGTTTTTTTCGTTGAGGGTTTAGGACATGGTTTTCGGGGCGCGAAGTATTGGGGTTGGGGTTTGGGTGTAAAATTACCGAGCTTTAGGATTCACGCTCTATCGAAGCTCGAAACGCAGAGCCGAGCCTAGGACCTCATGCGGGCGGATTGAGCAGTGCAAGTAGGGTGTACGAGAGGAGCAACCGCTTGGTCGGAATAAACTGTAAGCGTATCCCGGGTCCCATACAGCAGACGATGCTACTGTTGATTATATAAATCCTGCATTACCTTACGGACCCTAAACTATGGGAATTATGGTATATTCCTCACTAGGGGCAATGCAGGATTTGTATCATCAACCGTATGATTGACACCAGCAGTTTACTCAAGCTGTTAAGGCCACTATGTGAACCAATCTCTAGTGATTTGCATTGCGTTAATTGACTTTAGCATCGCGACTAGATAGCAATGCTATGTTTCATTGGGTTTTGCTTTCGATTCATACAAAATTGCACACACAAGCCGATGCCGATTGTTTGATTCTATGACTTACGAACCGTGAAGCATTTCATGCCCCATGGCGGGGTGCTAAATCGTGTTGGGGTCTTCGGGGCCCGTTAATGATTTCCAGGATTGTCGTATTTCTCCAGGGTTTAGGATTGAGGGGATTACGGTTTAGGATTTAAGGTTCCGGATTCAGGTTAGGGTTCAGGGTTTAGGACTTGGGGTCCCTAAGCCCTTTTCCCTAAACCCCAAACCGCGTTTTATGAGGGCCATGAATATAATAAGGATCCCTATCTCAAAGGCGGGAGATGTATCCAATCGGGGGTCTGAGCCTACTTGGTTTTCATAGGGGACTCACTAGTTTGTAGTACTACTCTACAGGCCACTTATTGCAATTAGACTATATGACATTATGGTATAACTTACCTATTCCAATTATTCCCGTCCCTAGATTATCGCAATTGCACGCGGTCGTGAGTGGAGCATAGGATCAAGCAGTGCCGTCGCGCCAGCCGATGAGGAATTTCTGTGCCGCTGCCATTGCAAGGGGGGCTAAATAAAGGCGGGACTCTTGTCTGGAGGAGAGGTTTATCACTTCTTGTGAGAGCAGGTTTCTTCTAATCATTCTGTCAGCCGCAGCTCTTGGCAGAGTAGGTTGTGCTCGGCGGCCAAAGCTGCCGCCGGTCACTCCGATCGGGCATACCTAAACCCTAACAGCAGGTAAATTAATGGCTCAAAATTAAGAAGGGCTTGTATTCTACATACTTTTGTGTTCCAGGTAACAGTTATCATGACCCTAAACCCTAAACCCTAAAGCCCTTTATGCATCCTTCGAAAGGGCATGGTTGAAATATCCATCATCGCCCGACCCAGGGGTCTCGATCACTCGCCGCCATGTTGCGCATTCGGATGGTGTCTGGCACCGACCTCGTGGCTCTGTCCGATGAGGAGCTCGCAGATGCTCTCGAAGAGGATCAAACCGCGAGGGGTGCCTCATCTCTTGAATCAGCTTTGGCGTAGAAGTTAATGTAGGAACCTTGTTTAAGAAGCCCTGGCCCTGTAACCCCACAGTTTAATTTTTTTGGAGTTCAGACCAAGAATTCTTGAGGTTCCTACTGTTGATGATAGAAATCCTGCATTACCTTAAGGCCCCTGAACTATGGGAATTATGGTATACTCCTTTTTATGGGTAATGCAGGATTTATATCATACACCGCCAAAGCCCTGAACCCTAAGCCTTGGATCCTCAAGGTAAGAGCCCCAAACCCTTTAAGGGATTTATATACCCTAAACCCTATAAGAGTAGTTCTCTAAACTGGGGTCCCCTTTTGGGTTCCCAATATAGTACGGCACTCTTATAAAAAGGACCTTAAAACGGACCCTAACTTAGAGAACTACCC
>CAJNJA010063419.1:1699-23262 GCA_905231915.1 Symbiodinium necroappetens
TATGTATGTATGTATAATATGTATGTATGTATGTATTACATACACCTAAGTCTTCGTATGTATAAACACTTGATGTATATGAATTTGCGTATGTATATATGAATTTAGGTATGTACGTATGTACATATGTATCTATGCACGTACTTACGTATGCATGTATGTATGTATGTATGTACATATGTATGTTATGTGTATGTGTATGTGTATGTGTATGTGTATGCGTATGCGTATGCGTATGCGTATGCGTATGCGTATGCGTATGTGTATGTATGTATGTATGTACGTACGTATGCACCACGTATATGTATGAGCCAATGCAGGTATGTGCATATGTATGCATGTAAGCATGTGCAAGCCAACTGTAAATCTACGCCTATGTACATTGAAATATATATATATATATTATGCTACATTACATGTGTACGCTACATCACATAACAGTGCACTACATACGGAGACGGAGGGAGAGAGAGAGAGAGAGAGATAATAGATAACAGAAAGACGGAAAGAGCCAGAGAGAGCTACATACGAACATACATACATACGGACAGACAGACATACATACCTACATACCTACATACCTACATACATACAGACATACAGACATACATACATACATACATACATACATACATACATACATACATACACACATACATACATACATACATACATGCACATGAAGAATAAACGCGCACACAGGGACAAGCAGACCGACAGACCGACAGGTCGCCAGGAAGACAGACCTACAGACAGACAGACAGACAGACATTCATTCATCCATCCATCCGTCCATCCATCCACCCATTGCCATGCATGCATACATTTTCTATGTATGTGCGCATGTGTCTGTAACTGCGCGTGTGTATTTTGGGGGCTATATTCCCACAAAGTAAGACCGGGTGTCAAAGCTTCTATTGCACGGCATAGATGTTGTTTGCTTATCTCGTTTGGGTTGCATTCTGAGGTCGGTTCCATTACATAGGGGTTCTGAGGGGGGATCGGGTTTGAGGGTTTATGCTGGGATTAGGGGTGGAGCGTATTCGTTCGAGCTTTGCTGGCTTGGCTTTCAGGCATTAGGTCGTCTGGGATTTCGCATGTATGGCAGGGGGCGGCCTACTAATAGCCAGATGGTACAGTGCAGTACAGTCCAATGAACATAATGACAACAAAGAACTCCTTGAAACAGTAGTTGTAACTGTCAATATTCCTGTGTTGGGGCTTCATGATGCCTCTCTCTCTCTCTATATATATATATATAGATAGATAGATAGATAGATAGTTATGTAGATAGTGCACTCGGGAGCTGCATATGAAACAACGAAACGTCTGGATCAATATTGTCAGAACAAGTCGCCACTTTCAGGTAGCTGATAGTTCTGGCATATGAGCTTTGCTCTGGCTGCATCTGGTGGTGTAGCAGCAGCGGCTCCGTCACGGATTCAGGATCCTTTGGATAATGAGCCGTGAGGTAGTTCCACACATTGCCATGCTTCGACAGCTGTTTTTCTTGGACTCCCAGAACGACATCTTTGGCATTAGCGGCTGTCAGTGGCTTCACCCGAGCGGCGTTGGACACCTCCACTTCGCATCCCCCGGGCCAAGGCCGGGCTGACCCTGCTGCCCGGTTTAGGTTTATATAGGGTTTAGGGGCGTTTAGGGGTTTAGGGTTTAGGGTTGAGGATTTAGGGTTTAGAGTTTAGGGTTTAGGGGAGCTTCGGTCTTGGCAGGATCGTCGGAGTGTGCTTCCATCACGGACAGTGGTGATCGTGCTGCTACAGACTAGCACGGCTGTGCATGACCAACCCCTCACTTTTGCTTTGAGCCCAACGCGTGGAAGCAACAAACAATGGAGATCAACAGGCAGTCTGTCCAGGTCATGCTGCTCAGGGTGCTGCACGTCAACTTTAAATCAAAAATTCTCAAATGACGATCAGGTGTGTCTGAGCTCAGGGGCAACGGAGAAATCTAAATATGTGTGTGCACATGCAGCCCCCTAAACCCTAAACCCTTTTATTAGATAGCCCTTATGGTCTTCTAAGTCAGAGCTGCAGAAAAATCCATCTTTGCGATTTTCCGAAGTGCCGAAGCTAGCTAACCTAGAATTAGGGTTTAGGGTTTAGGTTTTGAGGGTTTAGAGTTTAAGGCAAAACACTAAGACGATAGTTGCCGTGCCCTGCGGCCCAAAGACCCCAGGGTGGACAGTCCTCGGTATCGGGCGAGGCCACCCTCCAGCTTCTGAAACTCCTGGACAGGTCCAGAGAGTCAAGGGACTAAAGGAGAGACCCTTAAAGTTATAAGGGTGGATTAGGGGTCCCTTCTAGGGGTCTCTCCTATTGTCCCTTACAGTAAGAGAGGGACTTCGGATTGGGTCGGATGCAGGGACAACAGGATAATCTTACGAGCTTTCTGCGGTGGGCTGCGGCGTCACTTCTCCGTTTGATGCCGCGGGCATGGATTCTAGGCTTTATGGTTCTAGGCTTTATGGCTCAGGATTTCCCAGGCAGGGAGGCAAGTTTGCCTCTTAGTAAGGAATGTAGCGCAATAGTCGGCTTACAAGGCTTCTTAGTCACAACTTCAGATATACTTTCCTCAGGAAAAACATGGGGGCTTTTCGAAGTGAGTGTTGTGATATCATGCGGCCCCAGTAATTGGATATGGGTTCTTAGGCCGATTGCAGGCATTCAGGAGTTTTCAGAGAATAAGCAACTCTAACATAAAATCTGAATTCAGTTTTCCTGTCTAATCTCTAGGCCTAATCATGCTTCGGGACGGGTTCCCTTTGGTCTTCTATGAGCCTAACTGTAACAGAATACATCCCAATCAAAACCTGAAGCGGAAACTTGAGACCCAAATTCGAACGCTCAGGCCCCGATAGCCTTGAATGTAAACTCCGTAAAATGACTCAAAACCATGGAATGCGTGATTTCCGTCCATGTTCCGTACACGTCGATACGGTACCCTGATCTCATTTCTTCCAGACTGGCGATCGAGATAGTTTCCTCAATCAAGTCATTGGCCTTGCACCTTTCACTCCTGTCAAATGTAGTAAAGTAAGTGTGGCCGTTGCTACTGCTGCTAGTGCTGCTAGTGGTATATTGCTGTTGCTGTTGGTGTTGTTGTTGTTGTTGGTGGTGGTGGTGGTGGTGGCGGTGGTGTTGTTGCTGTTGGCGGTGGTGGTGGTGTCGTTGTTGCTGTTGCTGTTACTGCTGCTGTCCTTGTGGTTGTCGTTGTCGTCGCCGTCGATTTCGATGTTGGTGATGCTGCAGCTGGCGGTTGTCCCTGCTTTGTTGCTGCTGTGCATGTTGCTGTTGACCCTGCTATGGTAGTGCTTGTTGTTGCTGCTGTCATAATCACTATGTCATTGACCAGGCCATTTCTAATCTGCTGCTACTACCGCTGTTACAACAGTTCAACAGTTTATCTACTCTTCCCTCCTAATTAGTTTTCACTCATGGTTATCATGATGACAGGTGTAATTACGACTGCTCCGATACGTAAAGTGCTGTCTTTGTTGCAAACCATCACCACCACCGTCGTCACCACCACCAGAACTACCACCAGAGCCACGACCAGAGCCACCACCAGCGCCACCACCAGAGCCAACACCGGAACCACCTGAGCCATCACCGCCGCCGCCACCACCACGGACCGGTGCTACTGTTGCGTCAGTCCGTATCGTTGCTCGATGTTCTCGTATTACCATTGTCATTTCGATGACTCCTGCCTGGGCTTCCCTAAAGTTAGATCAATGTACACGCAGATGTGCGCACACATCTAGCAATCCCAAGAACGTATTTTCTCGTCCATAAACCAGAATCAGTAAGACCTAGACCAGATGATCCTAAACGCCTCAACACCCAGCAATCATAAATAGCAAAAAACCAGAGGTTTGTCCGAGGTTGGCTTAGCCCGAACATGACCTTGTTACACCAAGAACCCCCAAAACCCGTCTGCACCCAGGTACCAGCGAACACTAAACCCTGCATTGCAAACCTTGAAACCATCGGCTTACATTGCCGCATTGCCTGCATCCCAAGCCCTATTCCCCCACTCCAGAACAAGCAAGCAACAACAACAACTCAGCTTACCCATAGGCCCCTAAGTAGTTCCTTTTTGTGGCTTATATTCAATATTTAGAATCCTATAAGGTAATCCCAAAAAGGAACTACTTAGGGGCCTTTGGGTACTTATTCTGTCCTAAACCTGTAAGCCCATCACGCTACATCCACGGGCAAAGGCTCGCCTGGAAAGCCGCCTCAGCGCCTTCCTGCTTTAATACTAAAGGGGCCTTGCTTGGGCCTGTTTTCATAGTCTGATGCTCAAGATATTAGGGTTCAGGGCTGGTTTTGGGCAGGATTTTGAGGTTTCAGAAACCGCTCACAGATCCGCTCACACAAAACCCCGTCATAGCTACCCCAGAAAGCAAGCAGTCCTCTTGAACATGCACTGCAACTAGCGGCTGGCGAAAAGGAGACACCGCCACGCTTCTACTGGTGCGCTTATTGTTACGCGGCGGCAGAAAGATGACAAAAAGACGTCATCAGAATAGGACGAGGAAGAAGGAATGGTTGGAATAAGCGCAACACCATTTCGTAGCAACACATAAACCATAAACCCCAATCTCAACCTCAAACCCTAAAGCCTGAAACTTTGCTGACGGGTGCGGGAGAAAGTAGCTGTCCCGCTCTGGTTACACCCAAAACCCCCCTTGGGCAGTGTAACTATTAATGCTCGGGACGGAAAACATACAAAGCACCACTCATAACCTAGATATTTTTTCTACTATACAATCTTATATTAAAACAGTTGTACTATTTTATACCATATCTTACCATACTATATTTTACTTTATTACTGTATCTGGTTTCTGTGATGTCATGTGACACTATATTTATGTTATTATTATATACTATATTTAAAATTCTATAATACATTTGTCTATGTTATATCATAGCATATATTATATTATGTTATATTATGTTATGTTATGTTATATTATAGTTGTTGATAATATTTTCGTGTAGTGTGCAAGTATTGCTTCATTTTTTCATTTTTGATTTTACATATTATAAAGGCTATACTATATGTATACATATTGATGTATTTACGAGTGACATGGTATGTATTATACAATACCGTTGATATATATATATATATACTGCGCATATAGATATATACTTATTTATCTATTTAATTATTATTTCTTATTATGTGAGCATGTGTTACATTATGTACTATGTACTATGTGTTATACATTCCGTGTTTTATATTATATGCTTCAATGTCTATGTGGTAAATAACACGCTAAAACAGATAGATAGATAGATAGGTATCTACATAGAGAGGCAGCTAGCTAGATATATGGATAGATAGATATTCAGATAGTTAGATATATATATATATATGTATATATATATATATGTACAATAAATATGAAGGCCTGGTAGACTCCCGGCAAGGTTTTAGATCAAGGCGTCAAGGTCTTCGGTTTTCGAAGAAAATGCACCCTACATCCCGAACCCTAAACCAGTAGCATCTTCGATGGGCTCTCGCATTTGTCTGCAAGTCACGAAACAACCCGCACCTCGCTGATGTCCCAGATCTTACCTTCGGCTTGTTGTGGCTGCTGAAGGCTTTCGACTCAAGGGTTTAGCGTTTAAGTTGAGGGTTTCGGGTTTAGATAGGGCTTCGCATGGCTAAGAGTCTACTCTAAGCACGCCGTTTATGAAGGTGCATGATTCAACTCTTTGGCTACGTTCGAGGAAAAAGATGCCCGATTCTATTGTCGTATAACGACTGGGACTCGAGAATTAGTTGTCATTCGGGCCATTTTGTTTGCTGCCGGGGATCTCGGGTTTGGAGTTTAGTGCATCAGAAGTTGACAATGCGAAACAAGCTTCCCGCATACTGGCGCGGAAGTAGCTCGGGAAGAATGCCAAAATGTGTAACAGAAGTCTGGCATGTGTTTGTACAAATCGGTCGACAGCACATGCCGGTACCACACTTTCCCTTAGGGCTTCTTACAAACAAAAAATAGGGTGTATATATGTATGTATATATATATATACACACACGCACACGTATCTATGCGTGTATGTGTATGTGTGTGTGTATATATATACATACACACACACACACACCGAAAGCCCACTCCACTTAGGGCCACTATGGTGCCCATTTTTGTTGCACCAGCACGAGCCCTCGATGTAGTCGGCCCACCGGTTCGAACTAGGATCCTTACGGGATGCACAGTGCCACTGCGACTGCGTGGGCAAACAAAGCCCAGCGTCTATAGAAGGGTTTATAGGAGCAGAAAGTTTTAAGTTTAGGGGACAAGGTTTAGGGTCATATTTGGTGTTGAAGTTCTGGTGTCAGTAGCAACAAAAACAAAATCTCATCATGGGTCTGAGGCAAGCAAAACGGCATTACCCTTAGAAATAAACACATCGTAAGTACATACCAACCCTGACTGGCCATGAAAATCTTCTGCTGCTGGGCAGCGCAATGATTCAGAGTGCTCGCGAAGTGGACGGCCATTAACTCGCGATGTCGGCATGGGCCCTGGCGGCGCAAGCTGACTTGGGCTTTGGGGTTTAGCATTTGGGGCCATCCTGATTAGGGTGTGCCATGGGGGTTTACTGTCATCACGAGCCACTTGCCACAAAGGCGACTAGACAAGCAGAGCAATCATGTTGGAGGAGGTCATAACGGGCTAGCAGACCCGCACAAAGTACAAGACCCTATCAAATCTCTTCTGCAACCTCATGAACCCATTATCAACCCATTAGTTAAAGGCTTGTAAAGCCCTCACAAACTCTTGCTCAACCCGGACAATAACTAATCCACAGCCACAGACCCCATGAATCACAACAGCGTAGGCACGAACAGCAATCCACAAGTTTCCAACCCCAGGCCCAAGTCCCAAACTTGCAACCAGAGACTCCAAATCCTAGAGCCCGCTAACATAGGGGGGCCTTATTTGCCGAGTGGAGTTTTGGCGTACATTCTGCTATACTCATGTCAACCATTGTTTTCGAGTCTCACTCTCGCACTAAACATTGCTTTAGGGAGTACGTATACGACCTATTCCGAAAATGAGGATAGTGTATATTCTCCCAGTGATCGGCGCTCGAAAATGTCATGCGCCCTAAACCCTAAACGTTTTTTGAACCCAGACTCTGCCAATCAGCTAAACCCTAAACCCTAAACCCTAAATGTCATGCATCCAGGTTTAGGCTTCGGTCTTCGGGGCCGAGTGCAAGTCGATGATTGGGTGCTGCTTCTTCATTGGAACTGAACTCCAGGGGTTTAGGGTTTAGAGTTTTGGGGTTTAGGGTTTAGGGTTTGGGGTTTAGAGTTTTGGGGTTTAGGGTTTAGGGTTTAGAGTTTTGGTGTTTTGGGTTTAGGGTTCCAGGAGGAATGTGCACATCACCCCACAAGGATCTCGCACACAGGGCACCCCTTCAGCCGCCAGTGTCGAAGCCCTCTGTAGGACACCCCAGAGGGGTGTCCATAGGATTAAGGATCGGGGATCGGACTACGGGGGATTCCTTGAAACTCATGCAAATATTATAGTCGGAGTACTCAAGCCGCTGTATAAAAGGCCCTGGAACTCAGCATGGGCTCAACCAGAAGAACCCAAAGAGCTCGAGAAGACCAATGTCACACAACTTCATCAAATTTGTGGAAGCCTGTGCTTAGTTGTACACAAATAATACACATCTTAAACTGACAGCTATTTAAAAACTTCTTGATTGGATTTTAGGTCTGCCGGTACGTCCCTTACTTACAAGGCATTGGCCGCCCTGGGTGTAGAACCGAACAAGGCAGCAATTGAAGCTAAGTTGGATGTTCCGAGTTTAGGGCCGATGAAGTCGGGCATACCCCCGAACAACCTACGCAAATGGGATCTTGTTCTGCATGAGGGTTTTAGGTGGTTTAAGGTCTCATCTTTTTTCCCTGCATGATCATGTTTCCCTCTTTGGCAGCATTGAAAGCGACTCGGGCACAAGAAATGTTCTGGCCCAACCGCAGCACGGCGCAAAGTGCATGCCGGACCCAGTGAAACCAGAATATGTGCCAGCATGCAGATATTGACAACCAAAGAAAACTGAAACGTGCAATTCCTTCCAGGCGCAACTGATCGAAATACCGTCAGGAGCCCCTTGATTCCTTCGGTCCGTGTATATTCGACGGACGGATCAGGCGGAAGTTTCTTAAAGCAAAATGCCTCCAATGTCAGTGAACCCCAAGAAGACACCTCGCAATCAGCATCGGTGCCCTCCCATACCCTATAAACCCTCAGTTTCAGAAAAAGCTTTCAGAAACTCCTCAATCAGCACAAAACAGCATTATCAGGAGCCCTCATCTTTCGACAGCCAGCGTGCAGCTTCTCCGGCCAAGGCAATGTCCAAGTCCGACGTTGCCTAAGTTTGCCCGCTGCTTGTGTGTAGAATGTATACTGCAGGGCTCAAAAGTTTAGCGACTTCGTAAAGCCTCTGAACAATGTGTGTGCTTGTTGCCCCGCACAAGGTGAATCAGCACGAAGAACGCCGGGTAGATGGTCTATGGCCTGCCAAGTTGCAGACCAAGGAGGAGGCCAGGATGGCGGCACAAGGCCTTCATCGTGCATGCTTGTCGAATCCTGCAATGTCCGCGCAGTTTCGACGGCACAAACTCTGCCTTCACCCAAACCTTTTCCCGAAAAGCTTCAAACCTCGAGCAATCTAAGGTCTCATCTTCGGAGCTGTAACCCTAAACCCTGAGCCCGCTTAGTCTTGGCGACGAGGGCCTAGAGGTCCCCTGAAAGGTCGAATTTTCGAGGCATCCCTCCAGATGCGAGGCTTTGGGCATCAGTGGCTTTTTCTTTTTTGACGGAAACTTTTTTTCTTAGGGATTATAAGGCCTCTTAACCGACGACTTAGTGCTTGCGGCATCTTTCTGTTCGGGCTTTTAAAATTAGTCTGATGCTCTCATGCGGCTCAGGGGCTGAGACGCCTCCGACGTGTACCTCTGCTGTCGGGGAGGGTCGGGTAGGATTGCAGTGGTGAGGCGGGACGTTCAGGATGTAATGAGGGTATCTAAGCTGAGCTTCTTGGAAGAGCTGCGGAACCGCCCTGAAGCCGAAACCCTAAACCCCCCCTGAAGTTTGCCATTAAGCCCGGTAGGGTTATTGGCACCCAACGTTAAGAAAGTCTCGTCCATCACCCCTGGACCAGGATGCGCAGCTTCCCCAATCAACACGGACGAGTGGCGCACGCCCCTGCATGAAGCACGTACCATCAAGCCGAAACCAAGGGCAACAGAAGCAAAGCACCGAAAACCCTGATGCCCCCCCCCTCGCCTCGGACCTTCTACCCTTGACCAGAGTCCCTCTCCTGCCCAGGCTGCCAAAAGCTTCGAATCCCATTACAATAGACGTCATAAGGTGTAGAACAAGGCAGCCCAAACTCAGTATTTGCCATGACAACATGCACAACATGCAAGAATGCTACTACAAGGACAGTCCTAGCCAATTTAACTAAAACGTCATTTTTCGGGCTTGGCGGGCTGTGGGTCTTAAACGGTGGTAGTTTGATTTGCATGCTGCAGACTATGGGTAGAGACGCATTCGACCACCCGGCACCCCAGTTTCCGAGCCGCAAATTGCTTGAACCCTGTAATTTCAAGCCAACCAGTTAGCTGCTATTAGCTGGTACAGTAAAACGACTGGGTCTTGCCTGTGCCCATCTTGTGCGTTTTGATTGACATTTTCGTATCGTCTCACTCAAGGTCACACAATTGGATGTCTGAGTGGCCTTAAATCGATAGCTGCTTCAGGAGTAGGGGCTCCCAAGAGAATAGCACGCTGGAAGTTCCAACTGCGGTCCTTTTGGCAAGCATCCTAAAAGTATCACGGAAAAAAGGGCGGAAAGGGCCAGTTACCCTGCTACAGTATTACGTCTAATCCGAGCGGCTGCAATGTTCCGGACATCCGGCATGTTCGGCCGCGACTGCTGCCCTGCCGTAGAAGCGAGCCTGAATCCCCTAAAAAAAGCGCGCAGCTAGGCGGCTGGGATGGTTTGCAGGGTTATACTCTACTATATTGTAACAGACTATATTATATGATACTATAGAATACACGATATCATCTTGTATCATTATATAACCGCCGCCGTCAGCTGAAACTAAGTTTTGCCTTGCTGGAAGGCCGCATCCAAACCCGTCTCACCCCCTGTAGCACGCAGCACCCAAGTCGTAAAGTCAGAGACTCCAATGTTATCCACTGCTTAAAGCGTGAAGGGTCATAGCACTAAGCTCTAAGCTTTCCGAAATTCTATGCTCTAAACCCCTGAATCCGAAACACCAACTTCCACACTCTGAACCCCTGAATCCGACGGCCCTACTAAACCCTAAACCCTCAACCCTAAACCCTAAAGGCCCTAAACCCTAAACCCTAAAGCCCCTAAACCCTAAAGGCCCTACTAAAGGCTCTGCGAGGCGCACATGTGGCGCCATGTAGGGGAGCAGGCTTGGGTTTCGGATGCGCCGCAGTCGGGGCCCACACCACTTCTTCCTGACTAGGTGGGTTATTTTTCCTTCAGGGTTTAGGGTTTAGGGTTAAGGGTTTTTAGGGTTTAGGGTTATAGGGTTTAGGGTTTATAGGGGGTGGGTTTACGGTTCAGGGTTTTGGGGTTTAGGGTTGCAGGTTTTGATGGATGGTGGAGGTACTTCTGCTGACGACTGCCGCTTGTCACTGTGGTCCATCTGAGCACATTCCTGTCCGAATGCATCAGGCATTAACCATGCATGTTGCAGACTGCTGCTCGTGACTGGATCCACTTGATTTGACGCATGTTGAGTCTTCCCCAGCCTGGAAATCAAATTTTTGGCAAACATTCCGAATCCCTCACCTTCCCAAAACCTGAACCATGGCCACCGACATACCCAGATTCAGGTCAGATTCCTGGGCAACTACCTTTGAGCCGAGGCTTTCGCATGCCTTGCTGTTGGGATTGTGGGTATCTGGAGACTTGCAACGTCTTGACAACCAGAGATGCGAAAACGTCGCCAGGGATCAAAAACTTTGACCATGTTCATGTTGCCAAATTGCCCCACAAAGTAGTCATAGTGGTTTGTAGTGGTTAAAAGCTGTTGCACCGTGGGCAGTTAAAACGTTTCTGTGTACATGGCTGCTGCATTATACACGCTAATGAGATTTGTTTCTCCTTGCGCTTTCCACCTGTTGACAACTTTTTTGGGCTCTTACCTTCTCATGAAGACATTCAAAAATCTCATATTATGAACGTAGGAAGCCTTTTCCCTGCTCAGCAATAAAGGGGCTCTTATACTTGTTCCTTATAAAGCGACAGCTGTTCTACTTCTGAGCATGAAGTATTTGGTCTCAAGATCGGACTACGCACTGTTTTTTACCTTCTACGTACACGCAAGCTCAACACAGGGCTAGTTATGTTTCGTTTGCATTGCAGCATGGTATTCACTTGAACTCAACTGAGTCAGTCGCTCCTGGTTTTCTGATCGACATGACAAACTCACAGTCAGAGATCAGATCAGACGTGGCCGAAACATAGATGAAGCTTTTTCTTTGTTATGATGTTCCGAAGACATAGAGGGGTGATCTCATCTGTATCGAGAAATGGCGGCTGTGGTTTCTTACAATAGTAGCAGTAACCCCAACGTCTTTTAATGACCCAGAAGTTGTTCTTCTTCTTATCAAGAGAAGAACAGCTGATGCCACTGATAAGATCGTGAAGTTGTCCGGACTTCCCTCAAGGCAGAAAGGGATCTAGAGGTGCCTGCATGTCCTAGCCGTATATCTTGTTTAAAGACAGCTAAAGGCAGATCTTGTCTTTTTCGCTAGTGGGCATGAAGGCAGCCTTTGTTCTGTCTCGCTGTGGGCGAGAACTTTGCTCATTACTCTCTGATATTGAAGTGAAGAACATAGGTTCTGGTGCACTGCAAACAGCAAGAAGGTGGCGCAAGATTGTGGCTTTCAGGCTTTGTACAATGGATAAGGGAGTTATGCAGGTTGGCGATATAAACTTGAGGCGTTCAGGCTTCGAGGTAACCGCCGTGGCCTACCTGAATCCTTGCAAAGCCGTTCTAGGACTCACGGTACGTATCAAGTCCGGAATAAGTACCGGAAAGGAAGACACCTGGGATAGAGGAAGGAAGCTGCATGGGATCAACAGAGCGAAAACGCCTGAACATGCGGAACCCTAGACACCAGAACGCCCAAGTGGTGCCAAGGCTCACGTTGGCTTGAAGACCCTGCACATCTGCGTGAGACACGCTGATCAACATTGGAGCGCAGCCAACAACCCTGAATTCGCCTTGTCAGGGGTTCCACTTACACACGAAACAAGAACAGTTGCAACAAAACAGGGCGAATGATAGCTGTTGAAACAGTTTCAGCATGTGGACAAAACACCGTAGCTCGGAGTGGCAATCAGTTGCAGCACCATCTAATGTCGCAGCAAAACTTGCTGTGCTACGGCTGCTGTAGCCGACAATGGTAATCATGCTCACTGTCAGTTTATGGAAACATCTCATCTATTCTTGCGCCGGGATTTCTGAACCTTGCGTAGACGATGACTGCATATACGACTCTCTGTGTGAAGCTTAATCTGCTTGAAATCACCCCGCTGCCAGGATCCAGAGAACTTCTAATATGGGGTCTACATCGACCCGCTCAGATTCGGTTCCTTCATGTACATAATCAACAAGCTACTGAGCAGGTCACAAGTAACTTGTAGGTGCCCTTATTGGCCTAGGAGCCCGGACCTCTGCGGCCTATCTCCTAACCTCATCACCAAACTCATGAGGGAGCCCTGCATGGCCCTACCGACTACAGCCACTAAACTCTCTGAGATGCGATTCTGCCAGGCACGTTGAAACTTCAGAGCATTCGTTGGCGTGACGAAGTTCACCTCTGCTGTCTCATACATTTCACGTCTTTCCCTGGGGCTCCAAGTATACAAATAGTACCTACTTCGGGGGTCTAAAGTCTGTCAGTTGTACCTACTTTGGGCTATTTGGAGCCCCAGGGTTTGGTATGAAGCCGGAGTCTCTGGCCTATCATAGGAGGAACTCAGTTTCTCATCGTTGCGGCTCAAGTCACGAAAGCATAGCCCCGGTTCTCAGCACTCTCAAAGTGTCGAGGCAGGTAGCAAAAATCGAAGGCGTGCATAAAACCAGAGGCGTTCAACTCCGCCACGAGGTCCGCCTGCGACAGATGCTTCGGCACGTTCCGAAGCATCATCGTGGTCACATCACTGCGAGCTCCAGTCGAAGCCGGTGCCGATTTGTTCGAGTGACTCTTCTGAGAATCGAGATCTGACAACAGCTCCAAATCCTCCGCCCCAGCTCCTGTTCGACTAGTGGGCGGATCTGTGGCCAAAGCTCCATCAGACAGACGAAGAACAGGAGGCATGGACTGGGGCCAAACGGCTCGCTCCAGACGGAGCTCCACTGCTTCAGCGGCATCCGGCTTCCTTTGCCCTGTGTCTTCGTCCATCACCGGGCTGGTGGACAATGCAGTCTCTGACAAACGGAGGACAGCCGGCGCCGCTGAACGTTGTGGCAGAAGAGCGCTCTCGAGCCTTAACCTGGCAACAGATTCTAGAAACAAGTTGAAAGCTGTGCTGGCGACGACAAGAAATTTTTCCAAAACTAACTAACCCTTAAGACCTTCAGTACGTATACCTAGACCCTCCAGCTGGGAGCCAGTCACTCTACTGTCGGTGTGATCGACTCCGCGTGCTTGGAGCTGGTGCCCTGAAGGGCGGAGGTCGCCAGGTAAGTTTACCTACTTTCAATTTTAGTTTTAATACTATTATTCTTATAGTTAGTAGTGGTAGTATTAGCAGTACTAGTATTAGTCAGTATTAGTGTTAGGATCTGTATTAGTATTCAGATTAATATTAATATTGGTTGTATTCTTCTTCTTAATGATATTTTTGATAGTGTTAGTGTTCGTGTTTGTGTTCGTGCTCCTAGTGTCAGTAAAGTGCTAGTGTAGGTGCTATTATTTTTTGGTAGTAGTAGTAGTAGTAGTAGCAGTAGCAGTAGCAGTAGCAGTAGCAGTAGTAGTAGTAGTAGTAGTCGTCGTCGTAGCCGTATTAGTATACAGCATTAGTATAAATATGCTTTGCCGTTTTCGTAAGAGGGACTGAGAACCCACCTTTGGGTTTATGTACGGCGTGCCGGTTGAAAACACGCCCAAACGTTACCTCTGCTTGGAAACTGCCAATCTCCTTATACGTTCACGAGGCCGTGTTAAGAGCAACATTTGTGTTCAGGATGTCTCTGTGCTTTCTGTACCGGGTCTCTAGCGTTCTAACAGGGTCTAGCGTTCTATCAAGGTTTGAGATCAGTGGTTTAGGGTTCGGGGTCTACTTATGGATCTGGACTTCGTATTTGGACAACAAATAATTAGGATTGATACTTCAGATTATACTGACACTGTTAAGGACAGGAGTATGTCTGCTTCGGCCTCTGGCCGCAACTTACTCAATCCAACTCGCCTACAAGTGGGGCCTCAGCTTCGGAATTGTGGTTTGAAGGAACTTGAAGGTTTTAGAACCTACAGTTCAGTTTCGCGAGAAATTGTGCCACATCTTGGCCTTTACAATGGAGCCGTTCGACGAACGATTCCTGCGTCATCCGAAATCACGTATAAGGCTTAAGGAAGTCAAGGCACCCAAGGTTGTAGCTACCAGAACGAAAAAGGTGCATATTGCAACATGCATCCTTTCTGCGTGACCAAATACAGCTCAACTTAGTACACCGTCCATAATGCTTCTCCCCTTTGCCTGTCCTGGTGCTGTCACTTCTGCGACTACTGACACTATTTCAACGACTGCTGCTTCTACTGCTATTGCTACTGCTGCTGCTGCTGCTGCTGCTACCGTTACCGCTACCGATACCACTGCTACAGCTACTACTACTACTACTATTATTATTATTATTACTACTACTACTACTACCACTACTACTACTACTGCTGCTACTGCTACTCGTACTACCACTTCTACTTCCACTATTGGTACTAGTACTAGTACTAGTACTAATACTAGTACTAGTACTGGTACTGGTACTACTACTACTACTACTACTACTACTACTACTGTTACTACTCTTGCGGACTTAGGCCCCCGAATCCTACCTCCAACCCCAAAATATTACATCGTGGGAACATGGGCCTGCCAGTGCCGAATGCGCGGGGCCCGCGCCGCAGAAGCAAATCCACTTAGAGCCGACAGGGCTGCATTTTTGCTACCTCCGGTCTGAGGGCTTTTTGGGGTTTAGGGTTCAGATTCCTGAATTTAAAACTTACACTGAATTCCTACAAACCCCAAACCAAGCTGGGGATTCGGATTCGGGGGTTTCTCAGCCTTAGGGTTCGGGGACCTAGGGCTCAAGGACAAGATCTTCCGACACCTCGCAATTCAGGACTGTGTCTTGTGTTTAACTACGGTTTAGGGTTTAGGGTTAAACTTACTTCCCCAGTAAGTCAGGGAAATAAAGGGTTAACCTCTCAGATTACTACTAAATTATAAGAACCCAAAAAGTTTTAAAGGTTGGGTATTGGGGAACTAAGTTAACTGGGTATATATAACATGCTTGCAACACACCCTTGAGACTGCACACTCGCCAATATTCAACAGGAGCCATTCACCACTTCCATCAAATGGTATATGAACCAAGTTTAATGTTAATGAGGGCCGCAGGGCAGTCGGAATGGTCTACCTGTGCGCGACATAGTTTGGCTCTAAGTCGGAACCCCTGCAAGGCCCAAGTATATCCTGCATGGGCGCATCGACCCTTAGGTAAAGTCCGCTGGGCAGTTCAGGGGTGAGTTCAACCCTTGGTCGTATTTGGGGTAGAGAGCTTGGGGTTTAGGGTTTAGGGTTCAGAGATTCGGGTAATGGTAGATCCTTCATCTGCAGTCGAAGGTCTTCGAAGCAGTATCCAGGTAATGAAAACGTCAGCAAAGAACGGTTGTTTAGGCTTCGAATTTGAAGAAGCGCCTGGTCACAACCTCAACGGCTTTAGGATACAGAGTCACATTCGTGTGTGTCAATACTTCCTGTTTTCCCCATTCCACTGTAGCTGAATGAAGCTACAAGCACATACCATCAGGCAAAATCATGACTAAGTTCTGGTTACTTGGTACTCTGTAGGTACCTCGGGTCCTCCCTAAACCCAAGATCCTGATCCGAAAACGCTGACCATGAAGCCCATAACAGCGGTTCTTTTTCTCTGGCATTTCCCTTAACCGACAAATCTAGGCCCGATATCCCCAAGCCCTAAGCGCCATGCCCCACCGGTACCTCCAAAACCCGGCAATCAAGCTCTTTTGCTGCCTGAATGCACTGGTCTCTTCCAGGACTCCATGGGCAGACACACCTCAACTGTAAATCCTACTGCCCTACGATGAAGTGCCAGGACTTTATGGCTTCGAGGTTTGAGGTCCTAGGGTTTTCACGTCTAGGGCTTCTCGCATCTGTGACCCTGATGGTCACTTCAGGTAAATATCCATTCCCGACGTTGCACTCTCAATTCCAGCACTCGTCCCTTAGCCCCAAACCCCAAACCTGAGGGTCCAAGTACCAAAACAACCAATTACCTCCCTAGACCCTCCATCTACCCTCTAGCAGACCCTAAAGACCCAAGATTTGGGACCAAAGACCCCCTATTTGAGGGTGCAAGGAGGGTCCTGGTACCATACTCTCCCAAAAGACAGCCCACAAGACTACTACCCTAAACCCTAAACCCTAAACCCTAAGCCCTAAACCCTAAGCCCTAAACCCTAAGCCCTAAACCCTAAACCCTAAACCCTAAGCCCTAGGCCCTAAACCCTAAACTATCCCGAACCTCGAGGATCTGATCGACCTCACCTACAGTCTCCATTGTACTTCCTTTTTTGGGTGACCTTTCGGGATACTAAATATGTAACTGGTTCAACCACAAAGGAACCGCGATGGAGACGATAGTTGAAGCCCTATAAACCCTAAACCCCCTAACTTTGAAACTCCAAACCACACAATACCCTGAAGCCCAAAAGCCTACAACCGCAAACCCTAGAACCTAAAACCCTAAGACCCTCAGACCCGAAGCACAACAAGTTTTGTGGGCTTTGGAGGCTGACGGGTTCAGGGGTGGCTAAGAGTTCCCTTAAAGTCTCCTTTTGGGTTGCCTTCAAGGATCTTTTTAGGGCTAGATACAGGGGTTCCTTTACGGGGTTATACAAGGCTCGTTTAAATTGCAAGTCTCCTTTAAGAGGTCTACCAGGAGCTCCTTGTATGGTTGGGGATGTAGACTTGGGGGCATAGGGCTTCGGTAGGGGTTGGGGCCTTAGTGAGTTTGGGTTTGGGACTCTTCCCTTGCGAACCATGGTTGCTGGCAGCCGAATGAACAGACAGTTCTTTAACCCCAGTAACCTGCATTTTTGAGGATGTATACAAGGAATTCATAATAAGGCCCCCCTAAAAAAGGTAGGCTTTCTAGGGCTATAAGGTAAGGAATATGCGAACCTTTCCCTGCTCAATCCCTGTTCAAGCAACAGGCACCATGCCGACGTCCCGAGTAGCCTCTCGCACGCTTTGCGTGCAGCGGCACGGGGGGACCCAGGAGGCCAACAACAGAATTGACTCGGCGACGGTTTAGGGCTTAGGGTTTAGGGTTTAGGGCTTAGGGTTAGGGGTTTAGGGTTTAGGGTTAGGGGTTTAGGGTTTAGGGTTGGGGGTTTAGGGTTTAGGGTTCAGGGTTGAGGGTTGATTCGGTCTTAGGATGATGACCCATCGCGATCCGGCGCTTGGGGGCGTGGGTGCGAAGACTGCCTAAAAATTGGAAGCCACCAAGACACTGACAGTTTCAGACGCCAGGGAGCCCTAACAGTAGGACACTGATTACATGTAAAGTTTAAAGACACAACTAACTACCCTAAAACCTAAACCCTGTGGGATCTAAGGCTTAAAGACCCAACCCCCTAAACCCTACAGCCTTAAACCCCAAACAAGCCCCTAAACCCTAAACCCCTAAACCCGAAACGCTTCTTTCGTGTAACTAGAGCTCTTCAGTTCGTTTGTTGTCAATGGATAACCGACTCAAGCCCTGAAAGGAATCCCTCAAGGACCCGCTTAAACGGAAGCCTTCAAGGAACCCCTAAAAGGAAGCATGTCCGTCGGAGTCAATCCCGCTGTTTCGTCTGTACACATGCAGGACACTGGTGCTAATTAAACCCACCTACTGCAGGCATATTAGGGTTTAGGGTTTAGGTATTAAGGTTCTTATTATAATATAGAGTATATTCCTCAATTAAGGGGTTTGGGATTCTCTGGGTATGGGGTCCCGCTACCCATAGGCTCCATTATAGTCACCTACTGCAGGCATATATACTCTGACCTGCAAGACTATACTAGGATCTGAAAGCAAGGTTCCCACTGCCCCAAATAGCAGGTTTTCGATGCCAAAGGCCCTTGAGAGCATAGCATTTGGGACCTACATCCCTTCTGTTGTTCCGTTTCGATCCCTAAACCCTTAACCCAAATCTTTGATTCCCTGCCCATAGGCCCCTAAGTAGTTCTTTGTGGTTTCTATTTGGAATCCTATAAGGTAATCCCAAAAAGGAACTACTTAGGGGCCTATGGGTAGGCTACACTGCCAACATTCTGCACGTCCCATTGAGACCTGCGAATCTCACTTGGAGGCTCGGGGCTCTTCAGACCGAGTCGGACTACACCTTCTAAACCCCCCAAATCCTCGTCACGGATGCTAGCAATAGCAGTAACAGTAAGGAGCTCCAAAAACCCATAGTTTATAGGATTTATATTACTGAGTAATAAATCCGATAAAATATGGCTTTTTGGAGCTCCTTGTTCTGATAGCCTTATGCTTCGAGAAACATGTCCTGGTTGCCCTTACCTACCGCTGCATGGCATGCTTGAGAAAAGCAGTATACGAGAACTTAAACCCTAAACCCCTTAACCCTAAACCGCTGAACCCTAAATAAAAGAACCCCTAAGCCCTAAATCCTAAGAACCAGCAAGCCTCCAAGTAGACCTCCCGCATGCTTTTGCGCACACGACGCTCCTACCCCGACAGACGGGGCACGCTCAGCCACGTCGTCTGCACAGCTGGCGTGATTCTCTCGGGACAGTCTCGGGTATTCGGGTTAAGAGCTTAGGCTTTTCAAGTGATCACGCTTGCAGGGCGTCTGGCTGGCTGAAGGAAGTCTGGGGTGTGAGTAGGGTTAGTCTTTCATTGTGTGTAAGCCTAGGGCTCCAGTTACCTAAATAGTGGGTTACTAACCATATATTATGTACCCCAGTAACCTACTATTTGGGTAACTGGAGCCCTAGGGTAAGCTCGTCTCTTGAGAAAGACGGCGTCTTCGCTCGCAGCTCACGGGTTCAGCGCGTACTGAACTGGCAGCTGGACCCTGGCTGAGCAATCCCTACGCCGAACGGCTCATGTTGGGTTAGGGCTTAAGCCTTTTCAGGGGGTCTATATATATCTCTCTCTCGCTCTCTCTCTCTCTCTCTCTCTATAAATAAATAAATAAACACAATTATATATATATATATCGACACATAAAACCTCACTGCTACTCTGGAGCAAGACACAAAATCCCATAAACATAAAAACAAACATAGGACGATCTTTCGGCGATTAATTCCGATGCAGTTGTGGTGTGGACGGTTCATGGTCTGTTGGCTTCCATCCTATGCCCCCTGGGAGGCCAAGTATTGAAACCTAACTGACTACTAACTACGGTGCAGAAAAACCCAAAACCTAAACCCTAAACCGAAAATTAAAATGGTGATGTTTTTGGACCTTATATATAACTCTTTATCATGGACGCACAGACGGTTCACGATCCGTAGGCTTCCCCTGAGGGCCCTGGCATGAAAGCAGCATCTTTAGATAAAAGCAGTGTCTTTTAGAAAATTGCTAACAGATCTTTCCCAGAGGGGCCAAGTACCCAAATAGTAGGGTTTTAAGTCCCAGCGTCCATACTCTGAATGGCTTTTGAACCTTGAAACCCTACTGTTTGGGTACTTGGACCCCTAGGGTTATAAAGGCCCTAACCCTAAACCCTAAAGCCTAAACCCCAAGGCCCATAAGGTACCCACGTCAGGACCTTAAGCCCTCAACCCTGACCTCTTTTAAAGGAAACTACAGGTGGGGAGTTTAGGGCATATAGGGCTTCTATAAGGCTTCTATAAGGTATATAGACCTTCTGTAAGGCTTTTATAGCGGTAACTACCCACCTGAAAATGTCCTAGACTCTGCCTCAGCGGGATATGGCCCACAAGTAAGGGCATAGAACCCTAAATCCCAAACCTAGACTGTCTCCTATATGGCTACTTCTCTAAACCAGGGTCCCTTTTGGGCTCCCTTTTATACGGGTGCCGCACTATATTGGGGACCCCAAAAGGGACTATAATTCCTCGGCTCTGACTATCGGAAGCCCTTCATAGTAAAAGGAATATAGGGCCTCAACCCTCAAGCTAAACCCTTCTAGGGTAATGTAGGAACCTGATTAAGAAACCCTGGTCCTATAACCCCAAGATAATAAGGTTCATATAAAGAACCCCAAAAAAGAACCCAAGGATTCTTCATCAGGTTCCTAAACCCTAAACCCTAAACCCCTAAACCCTACATTGACAGAAATAAGGCCTCAGGTGTCCAATCGCTCTAGGCTTCGGGTTCTTCGTACAGTTCAGGGCCTGGACACCTCCATCTGGGTAGTTCTCTACACCAGGGTCCCTTTTTAGGCGCCCAAATAGTACGGCACCCTTATAATTAAACGGCACCCTAAACGTTACCCTAGTTTAGGGAACTACCCAGATGGCTTTGAGAGTGTGAGGTTTCGGCCTTGTGGCTTCGAATTGACGGCATTAGGTCATTAGGGTGCATCCACATGGACTTAAACCCTAGACCCTAAGCATTTCTGAAGGCTCCCGAGCCCTTCGCCCACTCAAAGAGCCTGTCCATGACTGCATCGTCGTCCGTGAGCATCTGCTTCAACGACCCGTATTTGCGCTTCCACCACCTGGAAATACCCAACTTCTGGGTTGGATTTGGCACTCAGGGTCCAAGGTCATCTTACCTACCAATCAAGTACCCTGCCAGACACACACACACACATTGGTGTGTGTGTATATATATATNNGCATATTTAAAAACAGTCACCGTAGTCTCCTTTTCGTTCCATAATCATCACCAACATCATCAAGGCGCGCATAAGTGCACCTATCAATTGTGACAAGACGTTTGTGTCTCGCTCTCTCTCTCTCTCTCTCTCCCTATATATACACACACATATATATATATATGTATATATACATACGTATACGTATATGTATAAGTACAAGCATGTGTACATATACATATATATATATGATAAAAAAAATATATATATGCATACGTATATGTATATGTATATGCATATGCATATGCATATGCATATGCATATGCATATGCATATGCATATGTATATGTATATGAATATGTATATGTATATGTATATGTATATGAACATGAAAATGTAA
>CAJNJA010063430.1:0-23260 GCA_905231915.1 Symbiodinium necroappetens
TACATTATACATTACATTACGTTACGTTACATTACATTACATACATGCATATTTCTTGTGTATATATATATAGATATGTATATATGTATGTATGTATATATATATATGCTTGTCTGTGTTTTTTCGGTGGTTTCTTCAGCTAAATCAAAATAAACCTGAGTTTGGATCCACAGTTGAGGCAAGATTACAATTTTCGAGTCGAAGACCGTAGGACAAACAAGGCAACAACCAAAGAGGAACGAAGGGAAGTATGAGTGGAAGTGAGAACGAAGCAATTGAAATTAGCACGCACAGGGGGGGATGCTACACTGCAGTGTGCAATTGGCAATCTCCTGAAAAACATCATCTACTAGAATCGAAGTTGGTGTCTCGTATCTACAATCTAAAGAATCTATGGCAAACACTGTTCTTAATTATTGCATCTTACCAGGCTGTCCTACATAGCACAAAATGCGGCAACATACGTACATTCCTTCGTTTGCTACCTGCCACACAGTATTGATTTATGCATGCGGACACACGAGACATGCATGCCCATGCATGCATATATGTATGCACATCCACATGTGTGTGTGTAGGTTGCTACATGCATACTTTATGAAGTCAAACAGACAGAGAAGGAGGCCCCAAGGAAGAAAAGCGGGAAGCACGACCTGCCACACAGTACTGTATTGATTTATGCATGCGGACACACGAGACATGCATGCCCATACATGTATATATGTATGCACATCTACATGTGTGTGTAGGTTGCTACATGCATACTTCATGAAGTCGAACAGACAGAGAAGGAGGCCCCAAGGAAGAAAAGCGGGAAGCACGATGCTTCACGGCGAGCCTTCTCCTCCGCCCCTCCCCCCAGCCCTCTTTGACACCTTTCTTTTCTGCTGTTTTGCCACCCGCATGGGTCCGAAAAGCCAACGGCGAAAGAACTATACGCCTACTACTTTTGGTAAGAATCACACATACGTACATACATGCCTGCGTACATACCTATGTACATACATGCATTAATACACACGTACATATATACGCACAACTTACCTCCTGTCGTGCTGCAGTGGACAGGTGTCAGAATGGTGGTCAGCTTTTGGAGCTGCTGGAGGAATTAGGGTACGTTGACGCCAGTGACGCTATCCTGGATGCCCTCCGCGAAGCTGGGGCAGCAGATTGCAGATTTCGGGAAGGTTATCAAGAATGAGTTGTTTTGCTCATACAAATACAGATTCTTAGGTGCAGGGTTTGTTTAGATATGGTCAACTTCAACACTCTTGTTGGTCGCATTTACATGGGCAGTTTTATGGACAGGGTTCCGCTGGGATCCTTATCTAAGTGCCCCCTTGCTATGTTGAAAGGAGCTGTAACTCGGCTTATGCACCCGGGCCCCAAATCCTCAACCGTCCTCTTGTCTTCTGAGGAAAGCAATGTCGACCTTGGCAAAAGGCGACTCTGCTGCAAGCTTGTGATTACAGGATGTTCTGATGAGTGTAGAAAGATGTAAATAGGAGACAAATATGTATGTGTATATATACAAAATATACATATTTGTTTACATACTTGCATGCGCACACATACACTATGTAGACATGTCGCTCAGAGTCTGCCTTGAGTTGATGGCGCATGGTCCGGTAATCGCTGAACACGTGTCATGTTGCAATACAGTATAGTACAACCGGGTATGGTATGATATGGTGGAACATAGTATAGTATAATATAGCACAGTATAATCGAGTATAATGTGGCATAAAGTAGTATAGTCTAGTAGATTACAGTATGGTATGTGACATGACATAGCATAATAACATGATAATACATTCTGATGTGACAGACTATGGTTCAGTTAGCTCGGGTTGCCCTACACCCAAGAGTCCGCACAACTCTGAGACCTCCGGTGGAGATCTCCGACGACCTGCCTTTGGATCTGGGGGCTGACGAACTCAGCAATGTGCAGCTCAGCCTGGCAAATGCAGGAGTTAGATCTCTGCTGTAGAGTACAGTATAGTATATAGTTATAGTAAGGCTATATATAGGTCTCTTATAGTTCTAGTATGTCTATAGGTCCAGTATGGTTATAAGTCTAGGCAAAGGGCCGAAGGTACCCTGAAAGAGATCTGCTCTTTGCATCAGGCTTTGCAAGCTCCGAGCTCGAGAAGGCTTCACCGACGCCGAGATGCGCGAGCTCAAGGAAGCGTTTCAAATGCAAGCGCCGCTGAGCCGGGTGACATCTGAGACTGCAATAATTGATTCGAAGCATAACCGTGAGGAAGAGCTAGCAGCTAGCAGCTAGAACATGCTCCCGTGGCAGGATTGCTGTCGGATTTCCATTCTTTGCTCACTTCTTCTCAGACTAATATCCGATGTTGTTGTTCATCATGTGTTCACATGAAGTGCCCATCAGCAACAATGCTGGTCGGAGCTTGGATTGTTGGCTTGAACCTTAGATTTATGCATGTTGAAATTCTCATATGCAGTCGTTGGGCGGGATATAGGTTTTGGGGTTTGCGTTTGTGGGTCTTGCTGTTGATGTAGCATTATGGGCATTCGTAAATTTTAGAAGCTTGCTGCGCACTGGTGTTGCCTCCATGCTCTGTTCTGCCCGTGCATGACGGTCAGAAGCTTGCTGTGACAGGGACTATGTGGCAGCGGTTTGGAACGCCAAACTGCGTATGTGTTGTAGTTTTCTGGTTCACAACTGGCCGTCTTTCGTGCTGCCTTCTTGCGAGGGTCTTGTTTTGCAAGGTCTGGCAAGTGCGAGGAGATTGCCTGCCCAGCGATTCAGATCCTCGGCAGATGCCCCGCATATCAGCCCCAATCGTGTAGCAGTTTTTCAGTTGAACTACATCTCAGTGCAAGCAGACGACTTCCTTCGTTCCAACTGACATCGGGCCCCGGGCAGAGCGGAATTAGACTCGACGACGAAGACGACCACTACCCGGTCGGCCACTACGACGACGACGAAGCTACGATTACTAACAGTTCATGCCACGAGTATTTGCAAAGAATCAAGAGCAAGTATTATGCAAATAATGTACGTTTTATACTGCTGGTCATAACAGTACCGCTGTGCAGTATGGTGATACTTGGTCATACACAGCCTGCCCATGAGGAAGGCCTTGCGCTGGCTTGGCCACTCCTACGCCTTCGAGGTGGTCCAGCACTTCGTGGGGGAGCGGCTGGGACTTGATGCAGTTTGGGATGCTGGGAGGAAGGGGTAGCAACATGTGCTCTGCTTCTCGAGGGCAGGTCTATCAAGCTGTTTCAGAGTTTCAGGTGATGATGCACAGACAATACTATCGCAACGGTTTATGACATCCGTCAGCAACAGCAGAAGCAGCAAGCGAAGCATTACCGTCACCGTAGATATGCAATGATCACAACCTCCGTCTTCATCATCATTATCAACATCCCAAAAGCATTCTCAATAGCCTAATAGCATTGCCACTGTCATCGCCTTAGTCGTCGTCCGCCACCACCATCCCCACTACTGCTACTCTCATCATCATCGTCGTCGCAGGCGTCAAGGATGCAAGTGCGCCCACACTTGTAGATGAGCCTGCCCATATGCATCTACCTAAGTATTCGGTGACTGACATGAAGCTGTTCACTGCGCATGCGTAGCATGCACAACTTTCAGCACTTAAAGGCATCTAGATCATTGCGTGCAGAACATGCAGAAAGCGTAGTATACAAAACACACAGACACAGTACGTCTATACGTCTACCATGCTTCGCCTGCATGCATGCAGAGGGATGTGCAAACGATACAGTTGTGCACCAGTCGCGCACGTTGATGTGGCATGTAGTGCTGCTATCTGAGGCCATGTCTGTCGGTCTGTTTGTCAGTGCTTTTTGATAGTAACAATGTAAAAGGATTAAATATAATTTGTAGTATATGCATACAGGCATAATATATATATATACACATACATACACATACATATATACATACATACATATATATATATATGTATGTACTTTAACGTCTATACTTACACAGCCTGTTCGTTCGTGTGTGTGTGTGCGCGCGTGTGCTGGCTCGTGGTTTGGTAGCCGTGTTCACAGATAATCGCTAAGCGCGTGTGCCTACTGATGATTCATCGGTGGTTCTGTTTATAAACTCTATTATGTTTTTTCAGCTTGGTTTGTATTTCTCTTGCTCTCAAGGCTGGGTTTCAAGGTTGCTAGCTAGCCACACTAAGTCACATCGCTCAGAACACGTTGTTCGAAGCAATTCGACAAGGCTTCAAGGATTTTGGTGTCTACGGTTTGTGCGCTGGCGGGAAATGCAGTAGTAGAACTGGTTTCCTAACAGTTGCAAGTTCGGCTTGACAGCAGCACCGAGGCTAGATGTGGACTGCGATGGGCGCTTGGACTTCACCCTCTTCGTGAAGCTTATTCGAATCTTGTCCTCTATTGAACCTTGTATTCATCTGTGGACCACTTGCTTCTAGATGCTTCTAGCCGGGCATGATTTGCGTGGCCTGGTTTTGTTTTTGCCCATGTCCAACATCTGTGTTGATCAAGGCTCGTCTGTTGAGTTAGGTCCTAACAGCTAGGTGTAACAACAAAGTCCACAGAACGTGCCGCTAACTCTACTACCATTCGGTGAAAGCACTCCTAGGACTTGGCGCTTCCGCTCGGTCCCTGAACCTGGTAACAATGGCAGAAATAGAAACTTCAGTATGCCAACCCCCGTGGCCACGCCAAAGCCTCGTGTCACGAACCGACCCTCACATCCCCGAAACCCCAAACCCAAAAGCCCTATACTACTGCAGGACGAAAGTTCGCCACACGACATGAAGTTAAGACAGAGCACCACAGGTGCACCCCTTTCCCCCATAGACTCCTAGCGCAAACTCGCGCAGCTCTCCGCCGGAAACTATATACAGTAGTAGAACCTTATTCCGGGAAATTAATTACTCCGCCACGCTGGCCACGCAAAACGGATGTTGGGTCTCTCCGCTTCTCCGCGGCACATGCTCAATGTTCTTCTCAGGATAAGCTGCATGTCCAAGCTTTCGACCCGGGGGTGTATAAGGCAAGTGCCGCGATCTGGAGCGGCGAGCTGCCACGGCTGCCTTCCATAGGCGCTCTGGGACTGTGTAAAAGCCGCCGAATCAGAAGATAAAATGCACAGACCAGTGTCTGTTGTGCGTCTATCTATCTACCTATCTACCTATCTATCTATATTAATGTATGTGTGTGTACAAAGGCATGTACGTTCGATGCACTGATGCACCTACACTTGCAGAGTTGTCTGTGGTTCTCATGTTCAGTTGATCCCATCCTTCGCAAGGAATTTGGCAGTCCGTTTCAGTAGGGCCTGAATGAGTTAAGTCCCGCGTCTGCACTTTAATCAAGAGAGTAATCGAGTTATACCCTTCTATCCTAAGGTGTGAGTGGATCTCGGCACGTACCTTTCTACATCGGGCTGAGTTAGTGTCTTCTCCAGTCGGTATACTGACTGCACTCTGGGTTACTCTTCGGATGAGTGCTGCCCCTGGTGGTGAGACTTTCGCTATGCCCCTGCTGCAACAGTAGCCTAAACAACAGCTGAGCGTTAGAGAGGCTATTCTAAAAGGGTTACTACGGGGTTCCTGTCTGAGTTGTCAGACACATCACGGTGCTCTGGCTCGGATACAGCATCCTGCCTCTATGCCCTTAACACATAATACGCTGCTTCAGGTCCCCGGGCGAAACCTGAAATGCCTAAACTGCTCAAATCCAACAAAAGGCCCAAGCTCCAAAAACTGAAGCTGCGCCGCAGGCTCGATGCTTTAGGCTTGGGCTTCCTGGACGACGGGAAGCAGTGCCAGGCTTTTCAGAGTGTCTTGGCGCCTTACAGGGTCTTGGAGCTTTGGAAGTTGCAGCTCATTGAATATGAGAGTCTGAATGAGTATGAAGATTTAGCCCTACAGTGCCTGTACACTTCAATTATAATACAAACAGATCCGCAGGCTCTTAGCATTATGAAGAAGTCAAGGCCTTTCTTTATGTCCATGTGGAGATCTTCTGACTTCGAGTCGGGTTTTGGTGGAAGCGCCGCAAGGTTGTTGAGAATCCTTCGTAGCAGTCTTTTAGGAATTTGGGGTTTAGGTTGTTTTTGTTTGTAGATGGCATGCTGTGGCAAGTTCTTTACTTGTACCAAGGTATTTGCCAAAGTGGTTTGAAGACAGAGCCCAACCCGTTGTAGTGAGTGTAGTCTTCTAACTCAGGGTGCAGTGTTCACGATGAGGGCGAGCTTCGGGTGAAAGTCTTCTAGACGATCACGTTGAGGCTTGTTAGCATGCTGTCATCACAGCTTTGTGCCTGTTTCTGACTAACTAGTTCTCCAAACGTCGGGGCAACACTGTCCAACACTCTAATTTACTCTAATTCCCTCATGAACAGGTCTGGGATGTCTCGACGCAGTGGGCAACCCGCCTCCACGGTCGCTGGCAGAGTGCTCCTCCGCCGACTTGCCCACGCATGATGGCTGCAAAGGGTAAGGGTTGGTTGCTTGGGGTCCGGCCGGTGACCCACGGACCATGGCAGTAAAGTCAGTTGAAAAGTCATTCCCTTTCATTGAACCCCGCTCCCAAGCTTGCCCTAGGCTTCCAGACCTACTCACAAGTCTCGAAGACTGACGGGTAGGGCAAGCCTCTACCTGTCTGCAAGGTTTCTGAACATCGTCCAGCGCCTTGCCTTTGATAAGCTGCATCTGCAATGTGGATCCAAGCGCGACCTAGTTGCCCAGTCTACGACTTTCAACTTCCGCTGTGCAAATCTGTAGTCCAAAATGACTTGCGACGTGCACGGAGAAAAACTACTAGTAGGCAGATCGCAGATGCAGGCGTTCAAAGTGGCTCTTGAGCTTGTTTGATGCCCTCCCTCTACATGTAGCCGCATCTCTCATGGTTTCTTCTTGCCTTCTCTGCTGTTCGGCCGCTGCACAGGAGGTACAAATTCAGCGCCTCCCGTCTGCGCGAGCTGCGGATCAATGTGACTAGCCCTTTACTTGTAGCCGGCTGATGCCGACTTATCATGGATAGTCGGGGGGCTTCTGCTCTGATAGGGGGTGGTGGTTTCGAGTGGATATGGCTTTGCGCATGCCTTGGACTGTCCTTGATATAGCAGAGCAGTATACTTCCTGCCAGTCTACAACGGATGCTAGATAGATGTGTAGCCCGATGTACTGACACGCTGGATGCGATAATGATGTATCTCCTACTAAGACTCCAATTAAGCCGTGGCGGTAGCTTTGATGGGCTTGGGGGTTCGAGTCAAAGCCAAAATCCAGTGGCAAGGCTGGCTACTCTGAGCTGGAGCTCGCTGCACTTCGCACGCACTTCCAGCGCTTCGACAAGGACGGGAACGGCGTGCTGCTGCTCGGCTTCACAGTTGGATCGGAGGGGTCTGAGATGAGGTTTCATGAATTCAGCATGCTATCAGCATCCAGAATTAGGCAGTCCTGGGCTTGAGGCTCGCAGCGTCTCCATGCTTTTCTTCCTTTCCAAGAAGATGGAAAGTGTGTTGTACAATATTCCCTGCCGACCTGTTTGAGCACCCTGCGCCAAGGCGAAAATCTGAATTGGTCCAGCTCATTGAAGAGCTGTTCCCGAGGCGCATACATCCCTACACTTTCTGGTCCTCTGCCTTAGCAGCTTCAGTGCACATGCCCATTTCTGCTCTGGGACCTTCGGGGTCGGCCGAAGCCTGCTTCCGGCCCACTTCAAGCTTGACAACTCGATGCTTGCTTGTTGCTCTTGCTTGGGGCAAAGTCGGAGGTGGAGGTCTTGAAACGGTCTTGAATGTCTGCGTCAGACACCCTGTAGCAATGAATGCCTTACAGACGGCAGCACCAAGTGCTGCTGCTGCGGCTGCTTAACACGCCTACGACTGCGATGCCTACTACCAGTACTGCCATTGCTTCCACTACTCCGTTTCTTGTTATGCCTGATGGTTGCTGTTGCTAGCTGCACCACTGAGACTTCTGATGTCCCGCCCATGAGCACTGCCAACAGAGTACGGATCGGGCTTAGCCAAGCCATCCCCTGAACGCTGAATGACATACACTTGTCGCTTCCTCAGTAATGTGGAATCAGCCTCCATTTGCAGGCATTCCAATCAGCGTGAATTCCGGCCATACTTCATACAGCTTCTGGGGTATGCGGACGCTGCTTGGAGTGAACTATCCAATCGCCTGTGCAGATAGAATGTCACCTTTGTCGTAGGTGTTGGTAAGGTGTACGTGGAAGCACGGACCACGTTTACCACCTACTGATCTAGACACGATGCCAGTCTCCTCGTCACAACTTGAATGCCGTTTTCCAGTCGGGAGTTCTGATTCCCGAGGCAGACGGGAACGACTGTCTTGACTTCCCCGAGTTCGTGCGTGCCTGCGCCGTACTTCAGGGCGGTTTTCGGGCGAGGGGACCCAAATCCTGCCTCCGGCGCTTGATGTCTGGGCCGTGGCCACCACATGAAGCACAGCGGTCCTACAGTCAAGTGACTGGGCCTTAGTTCCTTAGGCATGATCCGGAAGATCAGCGACCACATGGAGGAGCAGAACTACGAGTCCTTCAACAAGAGCTTAGACGAACTTCGCTTCACGACCAAGGCAGGGTGACAGCCAGCGATGCTTTTCGCTGCCCTCATGAACCCATAGTTAACTAACACACACACACACACACTCACACAGATACACATATATATATATATATTACCATATATATATATACACATATATGTATGTATTGAGCCCGTTGCAAGTTTCTCAGGAGGCAGCAGAATTCCGTGGCCTCTTTCTTCAAGCAGACCAGAGCGGCACATGCATGCAGCTAGGCAAGCATCGGATGTGGTGTAGGGGTTAACGGCTGCAGTGCCTAAGGTTTCCGTAGCATTGCGGTTTCGCTAGGCAAGGGGACTTTGGAAACTGGTACTGCCGCTTGTCCAGCATGCACTGCAATGCAGTGATTGTTGATATCAGTCTTTGTTTCTAAATGCATGCACGCATGATTTTACAATGGTGTGAGGCCATGATTTGTTTTTCTCGGTATACCGCTGAGACTGTCTGGGTATGTTTTCGCAGTGCTAGACATGCACGTGCCTATGCCGGTCTACAATTACAAGAAGATCCTGTTGTACTGGTACACAGCATGACTACAACGTGACATCGCCGGTTGGTGGAAGGTCCGACTGCTTCATTGTGTGCCGTCGTACGATGTGTTCACATTTGCTCATCATGCTGTTACAGTCGAGAACTGCCTGCTATACTTATGAATCGTCTCTCCCTACATGTCCTGTGCGATCGCCGTTCAATAGCGGCATATCTTCGTCAAGCATCCTACTTGTGCACGCACCCTGCCGCAGCGGGGTGTGCCATGGCACTGCGAAAAAATATTATTGGCTGTGCACGTTTTCGCTAGGCTCGGTACGAATCACTGCAAAACTGACATGTTCTTCAGCGTTTGACTACCTTCGATTCTGAACACTCCCGTGAGATTGTTGGACCAGCGACTTCAGCTCGTCTTTTGCTGGTAACACAGAGCGCTGCGCAACTCTGCTCCGACACCGTAATGTTTCGCTTGCTACCATGTTGCAAGGATGTAAGTCAGCAGTTCCACCTCAATCCCCAAACCCCATCACAAAACCCACGGAGACTCTACAAATCCCTTAGTCAAAGCGTCTCTGAGGCTTTCCTTCGCTGACGTCAAGTCCATGATTGCACGCTGTTGTGTCCTGGATGCGGAGCAATCGACGAAACTTCTAGGTTTCTGCCGCTCTTTGGCCGCAGTTGCCTTTGTCTGTCTTCTGGTGCGGTACCTCCTAGTTCGTCAGTGTTGGAGCTATCACTTAGAGTGCTGCATCTGGATAAGACTCTGAGGCATTTGCAGTGTAGCACTCGATGTTGAGATATCAGCACGCTAGAAGCGCTAGAACTTCGACATCGTTGTTTTCCCGCCGCCAATTCAAGCCAAGTTCCATAAGTTTTTTTCCCCTGGATATGTAGACATGCAACTACACATGCAAAGGGGCACATGTTTTCTGACCAGCATGCAGCGTGCATCTACATGCACATCATTTTTTGGCACGTATATATATATATATGTATACACACATCATGTTCATTCATGTCTGATGTGCGTATGTAGAGAACTAGTTAAACGTCCCTACTCCTAGATGCAACGGACTCCCCACTGAAACCCTAAACTCAAAAGACTGTGCTCCCTGCTGCAACTCGAGCTTGGAGGCTCCGCCGTGGAGAATTCAAGCGACCTAACCTCCGGTCTTGACAAGGCAGGCTATGGGATTGGCTATGCGTGCAGGGCTTCGGATGAAGGCGAGCTTAGGGGCTTAGGTAGAAAGAGAACAGTCAGACTTCGGTTCTTAATAGGCAGTGGCTTGAGGATGGATCGGTGGAGAGGCGGCTTATCGCCAAGGCTCTGCAAGCCTGGACAGAGGAACTAAACTGCACATGCATGGAGCCTGAGGAACCCACGACATGTCTGGAAGGCACCGCGTAGTTTAGCAGAGAAGTCGCAGTTAGCGTTAATAATAATAATCACAATAATAATAATAACAATAATAAGAATAATAATAATAGTGGGCGTCCCTAGTCTCGGCTTTCGCCTTCGCAGAGCCCTGGAGTCGCGTGGGGCGGGCTGGGACTTAGGAAAGTGCAGAAGATCGTCCGGGTGGTTTCACAACTACCTGCCAGACTATTGTAGTGCTTAAACACTTTGAAGCTACAATGCAGCAAATCGCTGGTATAGTGAGTGGTATAGTTTGTATTTTTGACCTGCCAGATACATTTCGATGCCCAGGGCTTCGTTCTCGCCAGTCCGAACCTTGTGCCAGTTCCAGCGCCAATCCTTGAGGTGAACTTCCTTGCGTTTCTGCGTATCATGCGGGACGTCGCTTGCCTGACTTCACAAAAATCTTGAGCTTGCCTGATTCGCGCAGCTCAGATTTACAGACTGCAGAAAACCAGCAGCTAGTGGCGCCTGCAGGGATCAGGAGCTGTAAGCATGGGCTAGTTCTAAGAGTTTGCAGTAGAAGAAGCAGCAATCATTTACCACACTTCTGCAACGGAATGCCAACAACAGTGGCAGGAATAACGAGGTTGGGAAACAAGTTCCAACGAAAGCTGAGGTCATCGATGCGGGACTCTTTGCATCAACTTGGCAACACTTTCATGTTGGTGTGTTGTCTCATGACCCTAGAACCACAGACGAGTCTTAAGTTTGTACAGCCGCGAGCTTGTACTTAAGCGCTATCTGCGGATTTAGCATTGGGAATCTCTCAAGTGACACTCTGAAAAAGCAAGTGCTGGTCTCGATGCACCGGATCGAACACTCTTCGGTTCAAAAGGGCACGCACAACACGTGGCGCACATCCTGGTATGTAGAACCTCATGCCTTTCTCGCGTGGCATCTTATGTATGGCCGTATGCCGTACAAGAACGCATTGCAACATGAATGTGGTGATTACAACCTTTGCACACATGCAAGCCACAGAACCGACAACAACCGTGGAAGGGATTAACCCGACCTGTCACAACATCAGAACTATGTTGGCACGCTTCCTCTCAAACCTGGGGTAATCTAACAGTGATGTGATGTGTCCTTTTTGGGGTTTAGAGCTGAGGACTTTGGACGACACGATTAGGACTTCAAGGTATCCGCTGTTGTTCGAGCCATTTCGAGCCCGATTCCTGAAAGAATGAAGCCTTGCACCATGTTCTGCCCCAAGCTAACCTCTGAGTCTGCCCTTGAGGTTGGGTGCCAAACATCGGCTGAGTTGTCAGCTTGATGCCTTCTTGCGCCCAGAAGCGCCAGATTCGGAATCCACAGTCTTCGTGTGTAGGCTTCGATGGTTGGAACTATTTTTTTCGTGAACCTGGCTGCTCCACTGCCTGTTGTTTGGGCGTTTCCGGGGAACCTCTTGACTTGAGCTCCCAGGTATACCATATATGCACAGACATTTACAAATGTAGTTGCAACATACCTCTAACCGTGGATTGTCGTTGCAGAAGAGGTTTCCAACATTAAAGTCTGCGGCACCTTTGGAACATTGAGTACACCCAAGCTTCGAGACACAGCGACAGACACCCTTCTGTCAACGCTACCCACGCCATAAGAGAGCTACATCTCCTAAACCCTAAGCCCTAAACCCTATAAACCCTAAGCCCTATAAACCCTAAACCCTATAAGCCTCAGGTGTGTGTCAAAAGGTGCAGGGACGGCCGAATTTGCCCGAGTCGACTTTACCTCTCCCTTCTCGGCTCGGCCGCATGCCTTTGGATTGGCTCGGATCATGGCGGCTCCAAAAGGTGGGATGTAGGATGTAAGAGCCCACTTTTAGTCATAGCAGTTCCTGAAAGATGTTGAGTCCGACTGCTTACCTTCATCCCACTCCTCGAGGCCAATGGTTAGAGTGTTTTGAGAGCTCCGATTCTCGTGGAAAACTTCACGGAGGCTTGGAGTTGGATGGGCTACTCCGCACAACGCGGTCTTCATCGGCCCAAAGGTAACATATGCCCCGGAAGGCACGCTGGCCCAGCACCCTGCTGCACCCGCTTAGCCAAGCATAGTCAGGTCTCTACCTATAAGAACTGCAATGCACTGTAAATGCGAGCAACGACAAGAATGTACTTCGAGCCAGTCTTCGCAGGATGACCGCAGCTATCATGCCATGCAAGAAGGCAATGCTTGGATATGGGGCGGCTGCTGGGTGGTCATCTCAGCATCCCTCGAAGTTTCCTGCAGATGCACATGCGTACGCTCGAGAGACTGAATCTGTACAGCGCCTGGAGCAGCAGGAAAAGGCTGTTTCAAACAGCGGCCGAAGACAGCATGTTTAGCTGGACTGTGCTGCTCTTCCAGGCTCTTCCTGCGGATGTGCATCTCGAAGTTTGAAGTTTGTCAGACACATTTTGGCCCAGAAATTAGTCGAGCATGCTAGTGATTCCAGACATTCGCCGATCCACGAACGGCTCGAAATTCTCACTGGTGCCGCACACTGCTGACACTACCACTTGCTAAACCTGTTGCTGGTGCTTGCACCACATCCTCCAGCATTTATAGCCTCTTCCAAGCTACGAAGAGCGGACCCGGGCCATGTTGCCCTGGCCCTGGCTTCCTGCGGGCATCGGCCCCTGCTCTCTCGGACCACCGCCTCCTGGGCGAGACAGAGGCCTTGGCAACAGAGGCGAGGTTTTGTGGGTTTGGGCTTTCAGAGTCCATGTTGGAGTGTTCAGACCCTTGCATGCGGGCCCCGACGTCAGCTTGAAATTGGCGGCCCGCTTTACTACAGCTATAAGCTACATGCTGATGATTGGTGCTTCCAGAAGCCTTCCTTTTGGCTGCGATGTAAGGGCGCACACCCAGTGGCTGCATCGCATAGCCATCTGCTGAAACGCCCGAGCAGGCGTTCAAGCACTCCCGCGGCGAGTGGGTGGTGCTTTGATAGGCCAGATGGGGTGATCTTTGCAAGCAGTGGGACTTGGCGTGGCGCTGCGGCAATATCGTGAAACTCGCTTGCTTCAGGCTCTCTCTCCTTGCCAGTCTCGTTCCGTCACGGTACTTTGTCCGTACATGCCTCCAATGCTACCCCGCGAAGACACGGAAGTTTGTAGAGAAGAACCATTTTGCATGTGCTTCCAAATCCTCAAAGCCCTCTGGAAAGTTGTGTGTAACCTTACGCCCAGCGCTTAGGTTGCTGAAGCCCCAAACTAACCGTGGGCTCGATGTGACGAATTTAGGCAAACAATTCCGAACACTATTCACGTGGGGTTCGGTCTTAACATATACAGCAAAACCCTGTTCTGATCATAAGTATACCTATTATTCTTATTATTCTTATTCTTATTATTATCATTGTTATTATTGTTATTGTTGTTATTGTTATTGTTATTGTTATTGGTATTGGTATTCTTCTTATGATTATTACTACTATTATTATTATCATTATTATTAATATTCTTCTTCTTATTTATTATTATTATTATTCTTATTATTTTTATTTTTATTACTACTATTTATAAGGGCCCTACATAATTCGTGTGCCCGTTTTGAAAGGCTTGGGCTTCTTTGGTTTTTGGCCCCGGAGCAGCTCCGCAAAGCAAATGCGGTCGAGCCGTGTGCCTGGGCAGATTCTTGTGGCGCTTTGAGAGCTTGCTACATTCGTAGTTCTCTAAATTAGGGTCCCTTTTTGGGTCCCCAATGTAGTACGGCACCCTTATAAAAAGGACCCCCAAAGGGACCCTAGTTACCCTAGTTTAGAGAACTACCCACATGGCATTACATCATATTCGACTAGACTGTCTATAGTCTATACTACTCAACTATATTATTTTACACCTAGATATTGTAGGGTCGATATTGAATTAGGTCTTGGGCTTAGGGCCAGCATGGGTGTTTGGCTGCTGCGTTGGGTATGGACTTCGGGCTTCCGCAGACCGGCTTGGCTTTAGTCTGGAAACGCAACCTGTTCTGTTGGTAACTGCATTCACAAGCCTAGCGCTGTTAGGTCTGGTACTCCGAACTTTCAACCGGAATTGTGAGATGCAAAGCCTTCTTGTGCCCTTTCCCGGAGAACACTCACGCCCGGCGAGGAGGTCGACCGCAAACAGCTCGAGGATGGATCGGAGGCCGACCGAACATGTGCTTAGCATTCTGGGTTTTGGCTTGGGCTTTAGAGACCTTTTTGGGCTTAGGCCCTATAGGGCCTAGGGCCATTGACCATAAGGTCTTGGGTCGTTGTCCGCGGAGGTGGTCAAGTTGGCCTCGGGCGTGCAGTACATCGACCTGCGGGTTGGCCGCGGAGAGGCCGACCGAGGGTCCGAAACAGAGAGTTTTCAAGTCCGCGACCTTGAGGCCTCAAGGATTCTTCGGCCTTGTTTAGGGAGAAGCGATCTTGCCTAAAGGAGCGCTAGAGGGCACGTAGGCTGCGCCCGTAACTTATTCCTGACTCGGCCCAGGTCCCCGAGCTGGGCGACGTCGTCCTGGCGCATGTGAAAGGCGCCTTGGGGTTGAGCTGTCGAGGCTTTCAGGTGGCTTCATGTGTCCAAACTCCTCTGACATGGCGTGCCTCTGCTGTTCGATTCTCACTTAGCTCGAACATGACCAGTGAAGAGGGGAGGGCCAAAGCCAGGATACTTGATGGAAAGGGATGATCCCGTCTTTGTGGACACCTACTCAGACGGCAGACCACTGGTCTTCTCACTTGGCACTGAGCCCCAGGCGGGACTGTGGTCTCAAATTCAACCGAGCTCATGTCGACACCACTTACGGCGCTGGGTTCCATTATGGTAAAAATCTTGTCATATAGGGGACAGTTGAAGAAGTGATTCAGCTAGTAGCCCCATCCCACTGTCTATGTTCACCGGTACTTCGACAGTTGCTGCGCCGCTCTTGCAGGTATTCTGATGATGAGTATGCCCCATCAACCCCAAATTGTCGAGCCTATAAGGCCCTGCAAAGCCCGATAGGCCCCTTATGAAGCCCTACTTCCTTAATCCCCCCTAAACCCGGTCAGGCCAATTACATCCGAAGAATCAGATCCGCTGAACCCTAAACCTTAAATCCTAAACCCTAAAACCTTAAACCCAGGTTTTTGTTAAACCTTCCCTAAACCCTAGATTTTTGTTAAACCTTCCCTAAACCCTAAACCTTGAAAAGTCCTGGGCAGGGCCTCACGGAGGGACTCTCGGAAGCTTTAGCGACGATGAAGCTGGGATCTATCCGAGCTGTGCAGGTCCGGGTTCAGGAAGGGTGATTATTATTATTATTGTTGTTACTATTATTATTATTGTTACTATTATTATTCTTACTATTAGTATTATTCTTATTATTACTATTATTACTATTATTACTATTGTTACTATTATTATTTGTACATTATTGTTATTATGATTATATATATATATACACACACATATTATTATTGGATCAGGTCTTTAAGTAGCAACTTGGGACTTCGGGGCTATGGTAGCGGCTATGAGGGTTTAGGACTTCGGGGTTGAAGACTAGCTTCTTCCAGCGTTTCAGAGGTGCACTTTGTGTAGGATGTAGGAACTTGGGCATGCAGCAGTTTCCCTTTCAGGCTTAGGACGTCGCTTTCAGGCTTAGGACGAAGCACAGGGAGGCGAGAGGTTGGAGGTTGCACTGCTTGCTTCTCTCTCCAGGAAGTAGTCATCGAGTTTGCGGGCGATCACACTTGTAAGGTTAATTCCAGAAGTGCCAGATAGTCCGCCACAGCCTGCTGCAGCCGCAACGGCGCAGGTGCCATCCTACCTTGGCTATCCTGAAGGGCTGGCACGTGCCAATGTAAAGCCGCCACTGCGCCAACCTCAGCTGCTCCCTCAAGTCCGTATAGGTTTGTTCGCGTACATGCAGACCTAGGCGACTTCAAATCTCAAACAAACCTGCCTGAATTGTACGAGTGTTGCGATAAGGCGACTCCCTATTCCTCGCAAGGGGGGGCTGCGCTATGAAGTAGAGCTACTGCGCTGTGCTCCCTGGCTTCGTTTTATTTCGAGAGACCACGCTGTATCGAATTTCCATGGATCCCACAGCTGGAGGGTCGGAGGTTCAATTCGGGGATACAAGTATCTGTCCTTCGGGAGGTGCAGGCGCCTGCAGAGAATGGGGCAAAGGAAAGCCAGAGGTTGTGCTGCTCTGATGCTGAATACCCATGCAGCTTGCTTGCAACGGTGGCTTCTTCAACGTCTCATTTCTTTTGGTTATTGTAGCTCTGATTTATTGGCACCGTGGGCCACCGCCAGTCGAGGCAAGCTCTCGAAGGACATCCGCCTGGACGTCACAGATGTTCCGAGCCAAAAATAGGCTGGCGCTGCAAACTTTGGGAGGATGGGCTGCACAAAGGTTGCAGCCCATAGCATTGCAGCCCGCAGAGTAGGGCAAGATGGTCTTCGAAGCGTAGCCTGCCTCCGTTTCCCAGATGTGGGCAAAGAGATTGCTGACGCTGCAGCCTTGCGGAAGCAAACTCCGCCAGCTGTGCTGGCCAATCGCATTTATCGCAGTCTATTATAAGCCTTGAAGCAGATTCCCAGGCTTTCCTTCGCAGCATCGGGCTCAAATGGGAGAGGGCCCGAAAGACTCGTGCCTCTAAGGCAGGGAGCTTAGCGGAATGATGCACCACCTGCTTCAGACTGCATCGTCCTCGAGCTTTTCTTGTTTCGTTTCTTTGTCTCATTGCAAGACTTGCAGCCCTGTGCACTTAAGCTCAGCCACAACATGCCAAAAACCAGGGGAGGTATAATCGCAACTCGATTGCAGTTGTTCAGTGCGGGTTGTGAATTCACGCTCTTTTCACTCCAAGATGTCTTTCTTTGCCAGGGGCCCGGCCATGTCAGTTTCGCAGTTGCGGTGGCCCCAGTGGATTGCGTGTTTCTGCTCTCTGCCATGAAGTGCAATCATTGCTGTTTTTCTTCGAACCGTGGGATCTGCGATCTCCGTAGTGACAAGAGCGAAATAGCAAACATGAAAGCAGCAGCACGGTGGCGTTGGTGCCCCGAGGCCTCCTGCAATCCGAGACGACGAGAAGGATCGGCTTCTGCGCCGATCTGAACACAATGCCAGGCAAGCGCGGATTCGTCTTTGGGTTGGAGGGCTTCGGGTTTAGTTAGTGCTTGAAGGTCAGAATTGTTTAAGGTGTATCAGCATAGTATAGGGGCCCAAATAGTTAAGGGTTCCTGATTATAGCTTTAGTATGATATACCCCGAAACCCTATTCTCATTATTAAGGCCCCTACATTCGGGGATTGGGGTTCGGGCTTTCGGAGGCAAGTGTGACGAAGCTTGGAGATGCATCTCTGGGTGCAACCAGGAATCAAGGGTGCTCCCAAAAGCAGAAAGTGGTACCACGAGGTTTATCCCTGGTTCATGATATATCCACAAGCTGCGACACCCTTGCATGAAGAGCAACATCGACAACAGTGCTAATTTCTTTATAGTATATATACTATATTTATAATATAGTATAATATAATATAGTATAATATAATATAATATATTTTCTTTTTGGCTATCGTGCAATCTGCTCTCAGTCTGGCATCCTGCCAGGGCCAGAGAGCACGCAGCGAAAGTTGCTGGGCACAATGAGAGCGAGAGGACCCTGGGCGGCTGCTCGAAACATGTATTTTGCCGCTGTCTTTCAGGATGTGGGACTTAGGGGTTTTTAGGGCTCGAGGGCAGTAGCCTTTCTCAGCTCGATCCTCAAAGTCTTTGCCCCAATGGTCACCCACTGCGAGACGTGCCTTTTGAACAGCCTAGTGAACCCTGCTGCTTGTAAGCTTCCTGCATCAGGATAAAGAAGAGAGATGCTTTCAGGAGGCTGGGCCCTTAATGGAAGCCACTCTTCACTGTGTGCAACTCAGGGTTGTTGGGTTCGAGCCAGATCTGCCTGCAGCTAGAATAGGGTTCGATCAGGATGGTGATGTCCTTTGTGGTGTCCTGGCAGTTGTGGCGCCTGTCGAAGTTGAGCCTCAACTTATGACGTGAGACCTATGATGTTGCCCTTAACCAACTGCTCTCTCATGCGTGCTGAGTGTCTGGTTAAGCTCCATTATCTTCGATTCTTCCATCAGCCACCCAGACTTGCAGGGAAGACAGCATGGCTCGAAGAACGTTCGTCACCTCTCTCCGGGAGCGAGAGGAGCACGGACCCCGGACATGTTCAATCGCACACTTGAGAGGCAACTTGGACCCGCACGGGCCCCAAGCCCAGCCAGGCCATGTCAGCTACCCAGCATGACGATGGGATGCTAAAGACCAGTGTAGTCGATAATGATGCTGACACTTGCAAACTATTGCTCGTCGAATCACTGGAAGGCCCTTGGGCATCGTGTTAAGCCCTGTCTCTCCGATATGCTAGGATGACTGCCTTGCCACGAGCTCAGGCGATGGGTCTACAAGACGCAGGCTCCGATCAGTATATCTTCTGAATGAACTCAGCTCCTGAGATCTTCGTGGGTTTGGACTTGCTGGGGATTCCCGGAGCCCGTTTCGTATTCACGTCTAAATTTCCCGACAGCTGCCCTCGTCTAGCCTGCAGGATGCGAGGGAGAGGTGCAGGAAGGTTTCTCGGAATCCTGGGCCGAGCCTGTAGGATCCGGAAATTCCATCGCAGCAGTTCATTTGCTCGGTTGCGAGCCAGGCCAGCCCCTTCCACGAAGATCTCTGGGCCACGGACGAGAGGACACCAGCACGGGATGCCTGCAGACACCACGAAGCTCGAAGCCTGAATTCGAAGCCCAAGATCTGGATGCCTCAAATGCCTAGATGCTGCAGCACCTGGTAGGCAGTTCTTCCTCAACATCCACCGGAACAAAGAGCTACAAAAGAAGCTCTGCACTCACAGCCCTGGGGTCCAGGTCAGGCGTATGTGGACAGTTATCACAGCATCGTGCCTTTCATGCGAGTTTGAGCTGCTTAAGTAGCTGCGCATAGCTTGAGAGCCTGTGGTAGAGCTCAGTCTCTTGCTCGCAAAACTGCAGGGTGGCTCAAGCTTCTCAAGAGGGAAGTGCCGAATCAGATCAGAGATGCCCTCCAAGCGACGCAACAACGGCCGCTCCAAGCATGGCCGCGGCCACACTGCCATCGTGCGCTGCTCCAACTGCGCGCGTTGTGTGCCGAAGGACACTTGTCGAGCCTTTCTTTACCGCAAGAGTCCCCGATGGCAGAACCTAGATCTCAGCGAGACTTCTGCACATAGTGAATTTGAATTTGTGGACAGGACAAGGCCATCAAGCGCTTCCAGGTCCGTAACATGGTGGACGCATCCTCGCAGAGGGATCTGAGGGAGGCCAGTGTGTACTCGAGCTTCATGCTCCCCAAGCTCTACATGAAGATGCTCTACTGCACCTTGGCAGCTATAAAATGAATTTGGAACGTAACTATCCATGTTCACAACCTTATACTGTAGGCCCCGAGAAGCTCCCACACGCATTGGTTGGAGAGCTTCAGAGATGGATCCAGGCGTCTCCTGCGCCATTCACGGTCGTGTGGTGCGCGTCCGCAACAAGGCCGGCTATGGTTTTGTGCTTCATATATGACTCGTTGTGTGTATGTACGTACGTAGGTAGGTCGGTAGGTAGGTAGGTGCAGGCAGCTCGGATGCAGATTGTGCATCTAGTCGGCATGGACCTGTGTTAACATGTTTTATACAGACTCGACTATAATGTATCTACGATTAGTCTCAGTACTGTGTAAATGTCGAGGGTCAATAGGGTCAACTCTACGAAGTGCGTCGGCAGCCTGCCGCCTCGAAGACGAACAAACTCCAAAGCCGCAACAAGCAGGGATCCGAAAGCTGAGTGAAAGAGTTTCTTGGACGTTGCCCAGGAAAAAGGTCCTCAAGATGAACCTATAAGCCCAAGTAAAGAAACCGAACCCTAAACCCTCTAAACTGGGTCCTTGTTGGCTACAATTTTACATTTTTGTTATAATAAAACCCAAAAAGGATTAAAAATGATCATTTTTAATATAGCCCCAACAGGGAACCAGTAAACCCAAGTTCCGCAGGCCCCAGGACCCCAAAGAGACGATTGTCTAGAACACCACGTGCAGGTGCTGCGTGCCAGCCCCGAAGGCCGGAGACGTGGCAGCTGCTGTTTACTGTAGAAGACTAATTTAGGGGCCTTCATAATCCCCAACAGCTTTAGCTTCGGGTATCTATCTCTAGAGGCGGGGGGCCTAGTTTTACTCCGGAGCCCAAAACGTTCCAAAACGGAACGGAACGGAACGCCGGAACGGAACGGAACGGAACGTCGGAACGGAACGGCACGCCGGAACAGAACGGAACGCCGGAACAGAACGGAACGCCGGAACGGAACGGAACGCCGGAACAGAACGGGATGAAATCATCAGACATTCAACCAGCCGCCGCACCGTGTTGTTTCCTTGCTGTTGGGTTGCACAGCTGGGTTAACTAGAATAGGGTTTTGGTGCCCATTATACTACGTATGGCTATAATAAGGAACCCCCCAAAGTCATATAATGTAGGTAATTATTGAGGCCCCTAGGTAAATCATTACCTATATGATTGCTTGGGGTTCCTTATATATGGTTGCACTCGAACGGGGGACCGGAACCCTACTCTAATTATTGAGGCCTCTATATTGGGGAGACTCAGGGCCTTTCGGGGTTGAACCTCAAGGGGCTTTCCTGGGGCTCTTTGTCAGAGGTTTGGCGGGTTCGGGGGAAGAGCGGGGTTCCCTGTCAAGTGCAGGCTGCACCGCGTCGGGTTCATATTTGCAAGAGCTCCTGACTTGATGGCTTGAGGACGTGTCTACAAGCCACCACAGAAGGCGCGAGCCCGATTGCATCGGTTGCCTTCGAAGCGTTTGGGTGCAGTACATGTGGGTCCTGTTACACATTCCTTGACCTCAGGGCGGCGGCAAGGGCAACTGAGAGTCCAAGTAGATCGGAGCCACCTTGCGGAAGACCACGCTCGCGGCGTCGGAGAAAAAATGCCCCCGAGCCAGGCAGGCTTGATGGTCTTTTTATGTTGATGCTCTCATCGGGCACCTAAGAAGATTGCGCTAAGAGTCCACTCCCAGAAACAGTGAACACTATATTATGCGGTGTAGGATTGCCCACAGGTCGGGCCTCAGCTGTCGCACTGCTTAATGGTCTCTTGTGAATTTCTGCCACCATGAACTCATGCCTAAGCCATGCTGAGGGAGAAGCTCGCCAATCTACGGCAGCGGGAGGCGAACCAGCGTTCGGGTTGGGAATTTGCCCTCAGACTCTGACTCTGGAGTCTGATAAGTATCGTATGTTCCGACCACCTTGTGGTCGCTTGTTACAACAGACCGACTCATGCAATCTACGGCTAGTCTTGAATAGGGAACCCACCTTTGCAATGCATGCCCGTTCAGTGCAGCTGCAAACTTACAATTTTCTCGAAGTTGCAGTATCAAGTACATCCACTGACATTCCCACCCGTAGGCCTATGATGCCATTCGCCGGCGGGCGACGGCCGAAATCAATGAGCTCGACGAGCCTGCGCCCAAGAGCTGAACAGACGTTCTCAGTTCGCTGCAGTCCATGGCAGACCTTTGGACTGCATGGACCGTTCCCTCGCCATCCAATATATCGGAGTTCCCGAAATCATGGGACCCGGACCCAAAATCCCCTCATAGTAAGATCCTTATCATAGGAACCCCTACTATCCCCAACAAGATCCTTATCATAGGGACCCCTACTATCCCCGAGAAGATCCTTATCACAGGAACCCCCTACTACCTACTAAGCACATGAGCCCATGGCGGATTCTCCCGGAAGCTTTGCCGAGGCTCCGGGCCGAACGGAGGCGCCCCGCGGGGACAGAAAACTTGGGGTCGGAAGGTCGAGGCTGCGATGTTTCCTACTCTGCCACAAGACATTTAGAGTATGTTAGAGTCAAGATATTAGAGGAAGTGGGAGGGGGGAGGGTGGGGAAGAATGGAATGGGCAAAGAAGACAGACAAAAAGAGGCAGGGGCGAGAGTCAAGCTGCTGCAGAATTTCTCCTACAGGAGGGGACGCAGTCAAGCATGACATGCACTGGATGACGCACATGACCAAGACAAACAAAACCAAACACACACACACACATATGTATATATATATATGTGTTCAGAAAGAGTCAGGAACCATACTGACAGTGACATATGCAGTCGCGGGATGCGGCGTACCTTCGTGCAGACGTCACTGCTGCCACGAATGGATCAGACATTGAAGCACTTCTGGAGATGTGTAGTCCACGAATATTATAGCATCGTGATGCGCAAACATCAGTGTGCATAAAGGTTTCCCCTGCAGGTGCCAGCGTTGTATCACTCGGAGACTTGATCAGCCCAATTCCACCAGACTGCAATCCGAGCAGCTAGAACGTCTCCTTGTCAGGTTCAATGTCCAAAGCCGGAAGCATCTGAAGGCTATGAAGGACTGCATTCTGGGCTTTGCGTCTTGGGGTTCAGCTCGCGACTCTCTGTCATATCAACGGTTGTCCACAACCACCACCACCACCCCCACCAGCACCGCCGCCTCGACTGCTGCCGTTGCCGCCACCGCCACGGCCGCTGCTGCTGCCTGCTGCCTGCTGCTGCTGCTGCTGCTGCTGCTGCTGCTACTACAACTACAACTACAACTACAACTACTACTACTACTACTACTACCACTACTAGTACTACTAGTACTACTAGTACTACTACTACTACTACTACTACTACTTCTACTACTACTACTACTACTACTAGTAGTCCTACTACT
>CAJNJA010063441.1:0-23260 GCA_905231915.1 Symbiodinium necroappetens
TGTACTAGAGAAGTGCACACACACACCAGAAACAAAAGAATCAAAGAGATCACGAGCCGACGGAATTTCCATTGAAAGAAGGTTGCATCACACAGAGATAGAGACAGAGAGAGGCACACACACACACACGTCTATCTCTCTCTCTCTCTCTCTCTCTCTCTCTCTCTCTCTGTCTCTCTATATATATATATATGTATACATACACACACACACATACGTGTAAATATAATACTTGCTTAGATATACACGTACGCAGATATGAATCTTAAACAAAAGACAAACCGTTCTTTTTCTTTGGAGGAAAAAAGCCACACAAAACCTGCAACCCGCCTTGTAACAACACCTCACAGTTCATGGCCTTCTCATGCGCGGGCAAGCACTCGACGGGCGCTTCCTCAACCATTTGGAAGGTTAGAGCTGTGTGATCAGATGTTAAGAAGAAACAGAGCTTGGGATTTCAAAAACAGGATGCGGCAGAAATGACTAGACTAGACGAGCGAGTGTTTGGGGATATTTATGCGAGAACCCTGAGGAGTTCAATTGTTTTCCAAGTCACCATGTTAGAGCTTGATGAATGAGTTTGCAGGGACACAGGATTTGGGGGCTTACAGTTGAGGAACAGGTTGCCTTTCTCGCGGGGCTGTTGCTTCACGTTGCTTGTATCCGGAAGAGTAGTTTTGCTCAGCGCTTGCGCAATAATATAGTTCGTACCATCGCCTATGTCTGCGCGGGCTAGGGTCCTCCACCACAGCTGTTGTCGGCGACGGCTTCTCCTCCTTCGTTACTGGGACAGCAGCAAGGTAGGCTCAGAGAAACTTGGGAACTTGCAGTCTTTGAAGCCTACGAGCAGTTCCCGCCAATCTGACTGGAAGATCAGCAGCTACAGTTGCAGTTTCGGCTGCTTCTTTAGCATCTGCATGCCTTTAATCGTCAACAGCTCCGACAGCAAGAACCCCAGCGCAAACACATCTTAAGGCTTACACAAATTCATCACATATTAACAGAGCAGAAACTGATGGCCTGCGTTTCATCGCTTTCTTTGATCGCTGTGTTTTTCGGCCGCGCTGGTGCGAGGTGCTCCTGGGGACGCTTGGACTGCGCGATTCTGCAAGACAATCACAGCAAGCTTTCTGCATGTTAGAAATGTAATCCGGAGGGGGTCGGTCTGGAAGCTCCGAACGACAAACATCAAGGAAAACGAACGGACGTGCATCAGAGTTGTGCTGAAAGTGCCTTTCCTTCTCTGACGATACCTTCTGCTGTGCGTAACGTGCATCTTATCGGCGCGATGCGGTGTCCCTCGATTTCCTTCAGCCGAAAAGGCCTTTCCGTCTACCCTGCGGCGGACCACGGAAACAAGAAGTGACTTTCTCGTCGGATTCCGGCCTCTTCCTCTGTTTCGGGTACAGGTACCTCTTCCGCCGGATCCTGTTCGGGCTTCTCTGCGTCGTCCTCAAAGTCACACAGGGCATGTCTACACAAGACAGTATTTCGAGAACCCTCAATCTGGAACCCACCGGTCAGCTTCTTGCACCCCAGTCTTGCGGACACTGAAGGCTCTCTTTGTGGCTTAGGACCCTTGCATGCCCAGGGACTCCATGGGAAACAGAGATCCCATCATTCTCATGATCACCATCACCATGGATAGTCTCTCATTACTTGGATATCTGTCGCTGCAAGGGCTTCCGAGCAGATGGCGAGTGTCAGGGTGATTCTTTGCAAATTGGCGACCGAGAGGAGATCGGCAAGAGCGCTTGTGGAATCTCTAGCAGCTTCCCCACAAGTCCCACAATCTCACCCTACCTACTTGGAGAGACTCGTGCTACTTGGCAGTCTCGGCGAATCTCTCCTGGAAAACCATTCCTCGACAAGGTTTTACGGCCCAACTTGGAGACTTGACACAACCCGAAGAAGCCAGCTCTGCAGAGACTCAGCCAGAGGCAGCTCCTGAGCTGGCGCAGCTGGGTTCATGTCCGGCACGGCCTGAGACGAGAAAGGGAGCTTCAGATCTGGAGCTTGGTGGGTATGAGGCTCACATTCTTGGGAGTTTGGCGCTTAAGGTCCAGAACTGATATTGCAGATGTCGGCTTGTATTTGGCAGTCTCGTCGAGGTTGCAAAGCGGATCTTCCGAGACACCGGCAGTGCCAGCCCAAGGCCACGCCGAGACAAGAACTCAAGAACACACCAAAGAGACCTTCACATAAAGCCTAGATAGTAAGATGCTTGCCATAAAACTCTACCCGAATAAGCAACCCCCTTTTGGCACAAATTGCTTTGCAAATGCCAACTCACGAATTGAACGGTCATGTCACGTGGCTCGACATCACGACCAACAGCCGCAGCAAAATCACGTCAAATGGAACTTCAGAGCTTCCGCTTTATAGGTGCCCATCCGGTCTGTTTTAGTTACATCTCGGGTTATGGCAAGCTGGAAACTACCAGCAAAGGTCTAGGAACAACAAATGTACCTAAACACGGCAGTGAGCTCTACTCTGTACTTTATGCTACAGCCCCCCCCCCCCCACACATCGGCATACGTGTACAAGGAATGCTGAGCAGCACGGTGGGGCGGGAGGTCAGCTTCAAACTGCTGAGGTAGCTTGAGAACCCTAGGATCTTTTTTCGCAGGCCATCTGCATTTTACCAGGTGGGACTGTGCGATGTCAGGTCTACGGTTGAAGGTCTCGGAGCAGAGTACGTTGGCTAGCTGCTGCGCAAGACATCGTGAATATAAAAAATCGCGAACGATCTTCGTGGCTTTCCCTGTTTGGTCAAGATTCTGCTTTTCTTCTGAAGTGGTTGGATGCGAGGGCTTGCGACGCTCTTCCGTCGTCACATATATATATATGCATGCTTTGGGGTCAGGGAGGACGACGGGGGCAACACGTGTCACTGCAACCATCCGCCGTGGGGCAGCCCACAGAGGGGGAGAACCGCATCAGAGCAGGGACAGGGGCACCATTTGCAAGGAGGAAAGCGCAACATCAGATTAGTATGGTAACGAGACCATACCTCTGTACGACACACTGCCCCTCTACCCTCGTCTGCTAACTGCTCAAAAGCAACACACAGCTTGGGAGGACGGGGGGGAAAAGGAAGTCCAGAGATCAACAACCCAAGCAAAACTGCAGGCAGCATGCCACATGCGAGGCGGGGCCAGCCAACAAGACCATCCAGGCACACAGGGGGGAGGCAGGCGGGGGAGGCGACAAGCCAAACAACAAAAGCAGCCACTTGACACGCAAATCAGGGATACCATGGGGTGCGGGCGGAGGGGGCGGGGGGGGCAGCCCTGCACTATATAAATATAAATAAATATAAATAGATATTATATATATATATACCTATGTCTGTGTGTATGTATGTAGGTTTACATACATACCTACATACATACACATTCACACCCACCCAACCACCCGTGAACCCATTTTCTTAGGTTTGCCTTTGTGTATGTATGTATGTATGCATGCATGCATGCGCGCATGCATGTCTGTACGTATGCATAACTGAATACCTTTACACACATATATTTATAAACGCACATAAACATAGGCTATATATTGTAAGCAGCATCTACGCACAAGATAACATAGAGTACACGAGCTAGGACCAGCTTGTTGGTCAAGCCTGGTCCCCATCGGACAGGACCGGGCGCTTCCCCCTTTCTGCTGGCAAATCCTGCAGAAAGCATCCCAGCTGAGGCTCCCTCTGAAACATCTGGGAGGTTGTTTGCGGTTTGGAACAAAGCGCCTGTGAATGGCATACTAGCAGCCGGTACAAAACGCGGAAGTGTACTGAATTTCTTCAGTATGACAGCATTGCGGAGTCCAGAAAACAGCCATCTGCTCGACTTCGGACTTTCAGCGACTAGCACAAGCAGCAGCACCCTAGCGCAATGTCCAGAAGTCTCCCAAACCGCTGCGCAAAGCCTAAATGTCCACTGCTCCCTAAGCCATGACAGCTCTTTCGCAGTGGGCCACGGGTCAGGGTGCGCACGTGCACCCAGCTTGAACCCTTGACCCAAAACCCCGGCTCCATGCTTGAAAGTGACCCCCCTGCAACCTTCAGAGTTTTGTTTCGGAAATGCAGCTGTCTTATCTTCGCAGCCAGACTACCAGAAATGCTGCATCAACCGAGAACTTCATGTTAACTAAAACATGACACCATCCGTTTCCATGCTAGGATTGCAGTCTGAGACAGGGTGCGAAATTGGGAGTGGCCAAGACGTAGTGCAGCCACTGGATGACGGGCTTGACCTGACAAAGCCAGGCCAGCAAGTCCCAAGACCATAAATGCATGGAACTTATCGCGGCTGAGGCCTGGCAGCTCCTGACAAGCACTATGATGCAGCGTCTTGGCAGTTATGAGGACCCTCTGTCTGTCTATGTTTTCGCTCGTGATACGCAGAAGACACAGCCTGTAAACCCGGACATTGAGAAGGACCTGTGAGAAGCAACGTTATTCTCACGTGCCGATCCAAGCGCTTTGGCGTGGAAAGTCGTACCTGGTTGGGAACTCCTTATGCCGCATGCTACTCACTTCTTGAAGTCTTACGCCACCATAACCGCACAAACTAAAACACAAGATCCCTTCTCGATCTCCATGCCGCCTTGGAGGCCGGGGGAGTCCAAATCTAATACACGCACACACACACACACTTCTGTACATGTATGTGTGTTTTTGTATATATACATATAGTACTCCCTCTCTCTCTCTCTATATATATATATATCTCTATACACGTACACTTAGATTTATGCTCATATGCATACTCACATGTCTATTTGTATGTATGTGTTTGTATACAAACATATATATATATATGTACGTACATACATACATATATACCTACATAATCCTACATACACACATACGCTAAGGGCTGAAATAACCGCCACCACCAGCGTCGCAACCCCCCTGTCCAGCCGTACACGCTAAACCCTCTGGCCCAATTCTTCATCTTGGTTTTGGGCTGAGGGGTTCATTTTTGATCCATTCCGAACAACAACAGCCGTGATGCTAGCGGCAAAAAACACCGCTACGGACACCCAAGCCCTAAACCCGGTCTTCATCTTGAAAGTCCTCAAACCTTCCAACCGTATCAGAGTTTCGGCGGTCAAACTCGGACCTTGCAGGAGTGGCATGACTGGCTGTGAAACCAACGAGCTTACAAGCAGCAGCATTGCACCAAGCTGGCATCTTCAGCTATCAATACAATATTAAGCTCCCGGTCTGAAAGATGCCTGTTTGTCATGGCACCCGCCTCTATCCAGGAACCATTATATACATCAGCACAGTTCACAGTTGACGAGACTAAAAGGGAAGGTGACAGTAGGGATTCGGGTACTGGATGCATGAAGATTTACGAAAACACATGCACAAACATCGAAACGCACCATGCGTAGCAATGGAATCAACACCAGCCTCAACCCCAAATCTTTTAAGTTCAGCAACCGTTGCGGGAGTTTCAGAAAACAAAGGACCCTCTTGACGTAGACCCTGCAGGGTAGTAGTCTTGTTATGGAGCGGAACTTCCGGAACCCTCCACCCTCCTGTCTTGTGGACATCCGGATCGTTGCCTCGGTGCCCTCGTCCCTGCACGCCTCCGCCTTAACCCCAGCAAGGGTTCAGGATTCTTGGTCTTAGGTCTTGGAAGCTCTGGGGTTTGATATGAAAGGCTTGTGTTTTTGTGCCCTGCAACCCTAGATGCAACAACGCACGTTTCTTCAACCCCCTTGAAGGGCCCCCATCAAACGAAACCTCCTGAGTTGCTCCCAGCCGCGAGCAGTTCGCTAAGCCCAATCGCCGCGTGCACACGCAACTGACATGTCCTCAGTAGACCCGATTTCTGGTGCGCATTCAAGGCGCAGGCCATCCTTGCTGGTTTTCAAAGTCTCAGAACTCTGATCCTATAGGGTTGGGGGATGATTCGGCTAGAGGTCTGTATGCTCAAGTTTTCAGGCTGAAACTCCGCAGGGCCAACACCTCAAGAAACCCATACAAGGGAATTCGGGGTGTAAGTTGAAGGAACTGGGGCCCATGGAGGTCTGCTCAGCTTTCTTGCTTTCTTGCCTTAATGAGTCTGGTTGGTGCGCTGGGGACAGGCAGCAGTTTGCACGAATTTGCACCCATATTCTCAGAAGACCAAAGAGGCCGAACTCCCCCTAAACTCACTCTCTGCGGCCGACACCCCCCCCCCCTCCCCATACAACTCAGAAGCACGATTCGTATTCCTCCGAGCTGCAAGGTGTCCTTCTGACACATGCTGGCTTCGCCCAGGCTCTGCATCACCTGAGTCTTCTTTGCAGGGCACGGTTCCTCCAGGAGAGTGCAGGGCTCTAAGCTCTTGTTGGGGGATTCTTGTAGCCCCAAAGCTGCAGCCGATCTGTCGGCGGAGGCGTCTTTGGGTTTCTGATTTTCTGGTGAGATTTTTACAAACGTCGTAGCCCTAACATTGGTACCAACATCTATGGTTGTGCTGCAATAACAACCGCATGAACAGACTAATATCACAACTTTTGCCACACCATGCAGCACACTGAGTCCAGTATTCGCTGTCGTCGTAGTAGTAGGAGGAGAGGAAGAGTAGGAACAGCAGCAGCACGTGTTGATGCCACAAGAAGGATGGAATTCAGAGCTCGGACGTGACACGACGATGTTTGGAGTGCAAGCCTGAATCGAACTAGCCCAGCCATTGTGCGGACGTCGTTTCGGTGGAGGTCGAAGCCACTTCGACAATTCACAGCCCAGCTGCATCGTGGCCCAACTTTTCACAGCAGATCGTGAAGCCATCTTCGCCTTCCAGCTCCCCCAGCAGGGCATCGAAACGCCTCGGTTGGTTTCCAGTTTAGGCCGCTGCCCGTGCCTGGATGTAATAGGATCTATGCTAGTCGTATTCACAGCTGCACAACATCCTACAGGTCCATACAGAAAGCGACGATACCTCTCATACTCGGGGAATGCGTTGATCGCTATCGCACGGGCTTGAACTAGCTACCAAAGTAAATAGGTGGAAGGGACGTGGACTGTTGATGGCAGCTTGTAACAAGACATCTTTCGCTTCTGGCGACAGCAGTTTACCAGCTTGCTTTCGCAGGAACATGGACTATGGATGAGTGAGTGTATCCTGCACCCTGCCTTACCTTCCAAAATCACCCTCTTCACAGAAGCGACCGACTTCAGTCGCAATGACTGGTGCTTGCTGAGGCAACTGTCGGCCCTCCAAACCAGAGTGCGACAATGTGGAAGCTGCAGCAAAGCTGTCGAACTTGTTCGCATTGGCTGCGCATTTAGGCGTACCGTCTGAGGATTGCTGATTGCAGATCTTGGGGCTGCCAAGCTGAAGTCAATGTCAGGTCTAGGTTTCGGATTGAACTGGTCGTTATGCTCCCAAGCTTCATTTTACTGTGTCCACAGCAACCCTATCGGGTCCGAAACCATGAGGCGTCGTCTTCGGCTGAGGCTCTCGTTGAGGGACTCGGAATGCTCTTCGAACGTCTCTCGCACCTGCCTGTTCCACCTGGAAGCATCCGTATTTTGTCGGGAATACCGATTGCAGTCTGCATGTAATGCTGTTACCATTGCCGTTGCTGCTGCTGCTGCTGCTGTTGCTTCTCTGCTATATAGTACTCGCACTAGTACTCCTGCTACTCCTACAGCTGCAACTGTTACTACTACTGCTGCTGCCGCTACCATTACTACTGTACTGCTACGACTACTACTACGACGACGACGACCACTACTCCTACCCCTGCTCCTGCTGCTGCTGCACCGGCAAATACCTGCCACCAACTACAACAACGACTGCTTCGGGGACGGCGACGACGACACCACGACCACCACCACCACCACCACCACCACGACCACGACCACGACCACGACCACGAGCACCACCACCGCCGCCGCTACCGCCACCGCCACCGCCACCACGAATCATCCAACGATGGCGCCTGGCACGACAGGACGACGAAAGCAACTTTGACACCTGTAACTACGAAACACCTCACCCCGAACCCTACTAAACTGCTGACTCTCTAAACCGTCGGAAGCCTCTGAAGGCCATGGATCGTGCAAGCATGAGAACAAACGGATAAGGTGACATCGCTCCATGCCCAGACCTTAACGGGGCAAGCTGATTCATTTGTCTTCGGAGGTTGTAGCCAGGGCGGTGAACTGGCACTTAGGGCCACCCCATGAAACCCCAAAAGCCGAAACCCTCAGCACTGTCTAAGAATAGCAGAACAAACCCTCCCAAGCTATTCAGGCCCCAATAGTATGAACTGGCCTCTGCCGGTGCCCTTTCATCATTCTCAGGCAGTGCTCAAACCACTTCTCCAGCTCTTCAAGCAGCACTTTCGGGGTCCCCTGGGCCACTTCTGGGTGGGTGGGGGGGGGTGGGTTTGTGCCATGCAGCTTCTGGCTGGAGGGCTCGGGGGTTTGTGTAGACGTAGCTTTGGACAAGCATTCCTCGTTGCTTAAGAGGCCAGTGGGAGCCCGGGAGCTTCATCACTGCAGATGAACCCCAGTCTGTGAACACGGCCTTGCCTCCCGGAGCCTGCTGCCAAAGCGTGAAAACGTTGAGGTTCTAAACAAGCGCTCGGGTTTAGGCCGAGCCTTGCTTCTTCCTCTAGCTGCCCATGTGAAGTAGAAGCCCCTGATAACGTGGGTGCGCCGTCCATATAGGCTCTGCAATCTATGTCTAAAAACTGCCAAGAGGCTTTTGCTTCACCTCCCAGCAGCTCTGCACAAAGCTCTGCAGCTGTGGCGCCTGTGCGGGGTCTACTGCGCTTCCAAAATCCCCAGAGAACCCACAGGCATACCAGCCCCAAAACTTCACCGCTTTCCCTGCAAAGCCTTGGCAAAGTGCATACCCATGCCACCACGAACTCCCAAGGAGCTAAACCAGACCCAAAATGAAGCCTCTAAAGTAACCCAGCAAAGGCCGAGGTGCGAAGTCTCAATTCCTCGGTCTCCCACGGGTCACGGTCCTCTACCTCGTCCTCTTCACCTCCACGAAAAGCATGACTCGGTCTGCAGTCTCGGGTTTTGATGAATCTTGGGTATACGCTTTTTGGGAAGGCGACTTTTGCAATCAGGCGAGGGATCTAGTTCCTCCAGCCGTTGAGCATCTAGGGCCTAGGGGTAACCGGGATTGATGCTCGCATGATCATCATCTCAGGCTGTGTAGGCAGAGCAAAGAGATAAGGGAAGCGATGAATGAGCTCCGGAACATGTTTCTATGGTCTTGTGCCTTAGACTGCAACTCAAGCAACAAGCATTAAATCTGTTTAACCAAAGAGGTATGGACTGTTGTTCTCATCAGAACCTTTTCTCCTGCTGTTCAAAAGGGAAGGATACCGTCTGATTCTGATAGTGCTTCTCCTCATGCCTCCATGCCAAACTTCCGCCGGAAGCCCATCCCAACTAAGCGACTGCTAGACTGTGCATGCTTCGCTTCTTGTCGTGGTGCTTCTGATGTACCTGCAGTCATCAACATCATCTCAACATTAGAGCATCAACCATTCTCAGACTGATCACGACAAATCCCGGTGCTTTGAGGAAGCAACAATACACAACCAATAGTAAAGCTCATACGTAAATGCACTGCTAGTCTGCCATCGTACTCGCTGCAGTGATACTGGACATGGTGGTGGTGGTCTTCGTCGTCGTCGTGGCAGCTAAAAGAAGAGAAATGAGGTAGTACGTAACCTTAAGAAGAACGAGAACAAGAAGAAGTAGGAGTAGTGGTAGTAGCAGCCGGAGCAGCAGCAGCGGCAGTAGAAGTAGCAGCAGCGGTACCCTTAGTAGCAGTCCCAAGTAGCATTAGCAGCAGAAGTCTGTGGGAATGTGGGTAGCAGTAAGTTGGTCCTAGTCATGGTGGTAGCCGTAGCATCAGCTACAGTGGCAGCACCAACACAAAGTGTTAGAAGAGTGGTGGAGCGCTGCTGTAGCTATGTCTACAATACCACCGTTTGATAAGCATTGATGGGAAACCAGCTTTTTGAGGGCACTGACAGTCGAAACCCAATAACAAGACTGAAACTAGGAGTATCCGGCCCACTGTGACCATAACCGCCGCCATGCAATCGACCACCACCGTACAAGGGGTTGCTGAAAATCTGGGCTGCTATTTTTGTTTCGGGGACTCAAAAAAAACGGATCGTACTTTGTTGGGCCTATAATATCAATGTTTTCTGGAAATTCCCATACGAAGTACATTACCCATGACAAGAACCAGCACCATGCCCGCCTTGCTTTACAAACTCTTGGCGCTTCCTTCGTTGTTCCTCCCGGGCACGCTTGGACTTGTCCTTCTCCTTCCGCAGTAAAGGCTTGTTGTTCAGGCTTCAAGTCATGAAGGCCCTATGCGGTGTCGGCGCTTCAAGGAGCCAAGTCTTCCAATTTCCGCGGGACTTATTCGGCCATATTCAGCCTGTTCCGAAGCATGTTTGTGTGGCGTGACCTTGCGCTGTGGCTGAAACTTGAAGTACATTCATTCAACTTTCAGGGTGCCAGCATGGCAGCTTCTACGTATAACCACCAGCAGGTTGAGTCCATACTACATCAATATCCATGTGCGGTCTATACATCCTCTGTACACCTGCCTCGTAAGATCGCACGTCTTTCCTCTCCAGGTGTTGTCCATGTTGAACATGGATCCCTGTTCAGAGTCCACAAAACAGGAACTCCTTATCCTGACACGGTTAAATTTTCAGTGCTTTGGATCTTACCGGCCTCCTTCCAGCTGCGCCACGCCTGACACCAGGTGAGTTTGACACGGAACCCGGACTGATGATAGTATTTGCGTAGGAGTAGAAGAGACATGGAGCCAATGCAGAATCAGAAAAGCTTGCTTTCCAGCTTTGCAAGATGGGCTCGGGCGTTCCTCCTGTTGACTTTTCCTTTCTCGCATAGGATGCAGCTGGGGGTTCAGGGCTTTCCGCCGTTCTTTGCCAAAACTGCAAGTGCAGACGGAGCCTGCACCCGAAACCCGTTATTCAGAAACCAAAGCGAGTTTTTGACATCGACTCTGAAGCCCAGTTGGGGCTCTAGGTCCTGTCCTTTCGAGCACCATTCGGAAGCCCAAAGCATCCCAAAAGCCCTGAGCCGTGGGTCTTCGAACTCAACAAGCCCCAACCCGCTTTATGTGCACCCGTACAGCTCAAAGACCTAGACCTTGATTCAAGCAATATTGGTAACAAGATCCACCATCAGAGGAGCGCCGGGCCGAGAAACTCAACATGTCTGAAGCATCGCGACTAGCAAGGGGTTGCAAACACTCTACTTTAAGCCCTGGAGCCCTTCGGAAGCCCCCTCATGGAAACCCTCGCTACAGCCCTTTCTGAGCCACGTGATGCAACCCTAAACCTAAGCCCTAAAAAGGCTGGAGCCTTGTAGGCCCTCTCAAGGAGCGATTTCTCCCTCCGAACCTTGGCGGCCTCGGACGGCGCCGAAGATGGAACTTCTCAGGCTTCGGGGCTTCAGCTTCTAGGGGTTTAGGCTTCGTCGCCCTTAGAACCAGCATAGAAAGAGTGTTCTTGTAAGAATAAAACATAATTCCTAAGAGAGACGGACCAATGGTGTTAGGGTTTTCGGGCTGTAGGGTTTCGGGATCCTTCGCCGGGTGCAGATGATTTTTTCCTGAAGCTGTTGTTTGGGCTTGGGGCCTAAGGTGCTAAAGAAAGTTACCAGGGTTGAGGGCTTAGGGTGCCAAGGGAGGAGTTTGACAGAGCTTAAAGAGGTTTGCGGCTTGAGGTGCTCGGGGACAAATGCAAGTTGTAGTAGGGTGCTGAAGGACATGTTCAAAAGCGAGCGTTTTCGGAAACGCGGATACTGGTGAGAAGTGTTGCAATAGTGCCCGCCCTTCTGCACAACAACCGACAACCAACAAATTTAATGAGTACACGGGCTGGAGAGGTTAAGCTCCAGCAACATAGAAACATGGGTCTGGGATTCTTTAGCTTAGGGCTCATAGGAGCTGCGTTGGGAATGACGATGACTGTTTCCACGACGATTGTGCAGATTCGATGTGGTGCTTTTGGTGAACCAGGAAGCGACTGCATTTCTTGATGTTCCCCTGGTCGCTGAGATGACCCGCCAGCCCCGTACCTTCATGCCTAAGCCCTCACACCACCAAGTCTGTGAACCCTAGACTGCGACCAAGGGGCTTCCAGCTTCAAGTCATCATCCAAGCGCGGCGCTGTCGTGTTCGCGAGGATGTTGCTCAACTGGGAGTTCTTTGCAGGGTAGAGTGTATCGGAGGTCCGCCGTGGTTTCCTCCCCCGGTCTTTCATTGCTGTCTTTGAACCTCTTGGTCTCTCACCTCAGTACTGTTACTTTGAATCTTCGAGCCTCGACCGTAAAGTCGAAAGTGAGAGTTTCAGACACTAGCGGACCTAATCTTATGATCCCCGATCCCTTCAAAATCCCAAATCCATGGAACGCAAAAACATGCGGTACCTCAGGCTCCAAAACGATGAAAAAAACCCATCCCAACTGTAGCGTCTGCGTTTGCCGGGACATGCATTGTCTAGATGGCTTGTCGATGTATTTCCGATGCATCTTCACTTCGCAACAACGAAAAACAACAAACAAGTGCATGTTTTCGCATTTTCCTGATGCTGGCCCTGCCGCAGGGAAATGCAATTGCCGCGTTTATTTGGATGTATTCACATTCTGCCAACTGGGATGTGTCCAACTAGTTCCGAAGGGGTTGGTGCTCACAAAGCTAATCAGACCCTGAAATAATACGATCCACATGATACAGAGCACTGCAGAACGGTACCCCTTGTAGTCCTACGCAAACTACCTGGATCCTAAACCCTTTAAGGAAATCGCTTAAAAGGCGCCCACAATCCCTGGAACCCCCCCCCCCCCCCCCCNNCCCCCCCCCACCCCCCTCCCCCCCCCCTCAAACCCTGATTCCTAACCCCCTCACCTCCCTTCGTCAACAAACTCCTAACGCCACTTGGGCCCACGGGCCGACAGCTCGCCTCGGCCTCAGCCTTCGACTCGGCTTTCGCGGGCTCACCTCAAGAAGAGGAGCGTTTCTTGGAGACCCCGCCATGCTATGTATGACATAATAAAGATCGTACATAGTACATGGTATCTATCTATCTATCTATACATACATACATACATATATATATATATACATACATACATACACCTTAAGAACCCCCCCATTCTTCCGAGAAGTAGTTTGGTACGGTTTAGGGCCTCCCAAACTATCGCTGTGGTGGAGGGTTCGAAAGAGTTTTACATTGAGAAAGTAGGGTGGTGTGTTGAGGGTTGTCGAACGAAGAGGTCCACGCTCTCACACTCGGACTTGCCAGGTGAAGTTCTCAGTTCGCGGTCGGCAGATTGAGCTTAATCTACGGGTACAATGGTATAATCTCCACCGATACTGTAAAGTATGATCACATAACATAAAACAATATGCTCGTACTGTTAGAAGAACCCGAACCCGGCAAAGAAGGTGCACGAGCCCTCGCGACAAAAAGACGAATATAGCGGCCTTAGTAATGAGAATTGGGCTTGGGGGGTGTTGCAACTTTGAGGGCCAAAAACCACGGCATGCGCGCAAGTCAACTTTCAGATGTAAATCCGCACTACAGCAGCAACGACAGAACAAACGTGACACGATCACAAGCCTACCAGCTGCGGGAACATATCTCACAGCATCGAGAAGACCGCGAAGATAGCTCTGCCACATGTGCTGGCGCCAAGAAACCCTCCGCTGTGTCAGCCTCAGGTACCTGGGAGGCTGAGAGGGCTTCCGCGGGAGCGTCTGTGAAGGGTTTACAATCTTTTGGTGCGAGTTCCTTGCCCGCTGTGTGCACTGCTTTGCCCTCCATCTGTTTGGTGCTTTTGCAGACGGGTTTTGCTCCTATATTGCAAAGGCGCGTTGCCTTGAAACCGTGCCAATCGTGATTCACGGAAACGAAGACCCGTGGAGCTTGCGGTCGAGGGCTTGGGTATGGGCGTCAGGGTCAGTAGGCAGCTACAACACCTAGTAAAGCCTCAGCTGCAAGCCATGCAACGGGAAAGCTCAGATTCAGAAGCTACGCCATCTGGTGTTTCCTTTTCTATTCACAACTGCGCCGTAGGTGATCAGCAGTGTCGCGTGTACAAGAGAGCTGGGGATGCAAGTCCTTTGTTTCCCCACGAAAATCCGACCACGAACATCCCAAGCTGCAAGGAGTAGGCCCGAGTCGCTGCTTCTTCTGCCTCCGGTGCAGTGACTGCGGGTGTTGACAGCTCTTCCGCGGCTCCTGGGAAGCATCACTGAAGACTGTGGCTTGGAAAGTCAGCAGCAGAACTGGAAGAAGACAAGCTCCGGTTGTATGGTTTTTCGGAAATGAGGACCAAATGCACCACATCACCGAGCAAACGGAAACGGGAAAGTAGACTGTTTAGATGCATATGTATAGTATATGTACACACATGCACATTCATACATAAATACATAAACGCATACGTACATACATACATACGTACATACATACATACATACATACATACATACATACATACATACCACATATCTATATACTATATGCACGCCGTACAGGCGCACACACACACACATATATATGTATATATGTGCCAAATACATATACATATACAGATACATACACATACGTAGAGAATCTGCCTGTCTTCTTGTCTATCTCTCTCCATCTATCTATCTATCTATCTTGCTGCCTATCTATCTGCAGTACATCTCCGTTTATACATGTATGTATGTATGTATGTATGTATGTATGTATGTATGTATATATATACACATATAAAAAATTTAAATATAAGTGTGTATATAGATATATGCATAAATACATACATACATACATACATATGTACTATACATGCCTCTCTCTCTATATATTAATATACACACGTGCGCAGCATACACATGCAAAGAAAGCTCTATCTTGTCCTACAAATACAGACGCACGCGCTCTGCTCGCTCGTCGCTTTCGCTCTCTCTCTCTCTCTCTCTCTTTTTCTCGTTACGTACATACATACATACATACATACATCCATCCATCCATCCATACATACATACATACATACATACATACACACTTGCTCGCTTGCTTGCTTACTTACTCACTTACTTACTTCCTTGCTTACTTACTTCCTTGGTTGTCTACTTATCTATCTATCGACCAACCACTGGCTTTGGAGCAAGCGGACCAAAGGTGCGTTTCACCCAGCTCCTGTTGCGCGACAGGACCCGGCACGGGGACCATTTAACCTGTCAAGTCCTTAAATTCTAAGTCAATCGCTCTAAACCCAAAACACTCTTCAGACCCTGAACAAAGTTCAAACGGGCCCTGCAGCACTGATAGGTGGCCTTCAGCCTCCTCTTCAGCGTCCTCAGGCTCTTGTGCGCGAACCTCGGCCTGCGCACCAGCCTGCAGGACGGTGGGTACGTTAGGGTTTAAGATCTAAGGCCTCGGGTGGGCTTTTAGGTTTGGGGTGCAAGATTCAGGGCCCCCCGAGTTTAGCTGTTTCGTGCGACTGGCTGTCGAGGACTTAGTGTGTCAGGGTTTGCACGCGATCTGCTGCATTTCATCTTCCTGTTCCTCGCTTTAGTCTCTGGTGCAGTGTCCTCACTTGCTGCTTTCGGTACTTTCCCAGCCAAACCTGGCTGAGAATTGTCTCATGCGCATTCGCCATTGTAAGGTAAACCACAAAGGTCAAGGAGGAGCAACGAGTTGCAGCTGCTAGTCCTGCCATGATGTGAGGACCATTGCGATGTGAGGCGTCTTGAACCCCTGCACAGCCTTCCCGGAGAAGATGCTGATGTCCTTGTACGTAGCCTGCCGAGACGTCGCCAAAAAACAGCTGTTCTGCAACATGTATGGTTGATTCCTAGTTCGGAGAGCTGGCGTGCAGTAAAGTCAAGCACGAAGACGAAAAGAGTCGTGCCAATTCACCGCAGTACCCTTGATGATTGAAGCAGCAATCTCTTCGTTTTTACGATGACAATACTCGTGGTGTAGCGATATCAGAAGCCATGAGTCGGGAAGAGCAGCATCGGATTCCGAAGTATCTCCCGAAGAACTTTCAAAGCCCGGTGTCAAGTGGAGCAGCCCCAAATTGAGCTCCACACCCTCATTCCGAAACTCGAGCATCCTATAGACCCTGCAAATGCTTGCAGTGTGTTCGCACAGAGGGCCCGAGCAACGAAGTACCTGGCGAAACATCAGCGGCCTGAATCGGTTTACGTCCCAAACCTTTCGGGCTAGTGCACTCTGACAGACCAGGACACTGTGCTCTACTCCTTGAATGTCGGTTCCCAGCTCAGAGGCCCCTTGGACGCTTCTTGGGATCATGTGTGGCGGGGCTTGGGCTGTGTGCAAAGCACGAGAAGAAAGGGCATGCAGACCTCCTTCGTGACGACTCGAAATTTTCCTTGGCCCGTGATGGGTGGAGGAGCTTGTTCTTCTTACCATCAGGGTTCCTCTTCAATAGTCCACCAGGACCTGGTTCTGATGTGCACAAGCCTGGGACTTGGACGAATCTGCTTACGTTGCACGTGAGGGTTGTGGAAGACTCGCTCGAACAGGGTCTGGTGTCACTTTCGAAAACTAAGCTTCCTGGCCGGAAAGGACAACAAGCATGATTTGATAGTCTCGTCCAGACAAGACCCAGCTTCCGCATGCGAACCCCCAAAACCTGAAGCCGTCAACCCTGAAGCATTCTCGAAACCGTCATCCAAACCCACTCCAAAGTCCTCACACTTTATTTCAACCAGAGCCTCTTTGAAACCATGGCCTCATTACCCTTCCATAACATCTCAACCCCCTGAAGACCCAAACTCCGAAGTCTCACGACCCCCCCCCCCCCCTCCCCCCCAAAAAAAAGGCTCCCCTGTAAAGCCCGAATATAGCGAACTTCATCATCAGAATGGGTTTGGGGGTAGATTCTACTATAACTATCTGAGTGACTACAAGGGATCCTTACTCCTAATCCGACCTCTACAATAAAGGGACCCTCTGCTAAACAACATTCTCCCCACTGATGCCTCTCCCATGAGTCCCAATGGCTCATCCTGTGGAAGCCAATGTAAGGAAGTGGATGTAGCAAGCAAGACTGGCCGTCGCGCTTCTTCACTTTCTGGCCGCCAGGGGGAAGCAACGCTTGAAAATTTAGTGTTTCAGGGTCTGGGGACAAGTTTGCGGTTTGCACTCTCGCTTAGCTGAATTTGTTTGACGTTGCTAGTTTGCACTGTAAGCTCGGGGCCACGAGTTCTGACCCAAAAATTTTCACACATACACGCAGAAGCAACGACGAACTCGCGCAAAGGGAGGAGTATGAGACAGAGACAAAGAGCGAGAGAGAAAGACGAAGACAGAGAGAGAGAGAGAGAGGGACAAATCGAAACCTCTCCTAACCTCTGGAGAACCCTTCTGCACCATGTGCCGGCCTCAGTGTCGTTTGCCCTGAGACCTGGGCTGTGAAACCTTAAACCCTTAAGGCACTGGATGGCATCTGCTTGAGACCACTCTACGCAGGCCAGAAGCAGGAGGCGAATGGAAGCGAAGCTTCATCACGCAGGTTAAGCTTCCAAGCTTCGTCTGCACTTTGATGTTCTGCCTTCTTTAAGCCCGAACCACATTGATCTTTTCACAGGATGTTTTCCAGTTTAGTTCACGGGTTTCTTGATTGTAACAAAGCCCCCATGTGATAACAACAATATGAATAGGATCATTAACAATAATGAGACTAATGCTAAAATTAGGTTCATCTGGGGTTCCTTTCCAGGGACCCCCTCCAAAATTAGGTCCAACTTCGATCCCAGAGGCGAGGCATCTGGAAGGGCTCGTATTTTTCGAGGGTCCTGCAAAATTCCATATGCTCTGATATGATAGCTTAGCTTTTTCTGGAAGGGTTCTATGATATAGAGGAGCCTTGATAACTAGAATAGTGTTGCTTTCAAATGTTCTTCAAAGGGTTTCTGAAAAGTTCCATGGTATCGCGGCCTGAACAGTTAGAACAGGGCGTTGGGATGTATGGTAGTCTTCTTGCTAGATTTTGGGCTTGTGCCCGGCGCTTGTCTGCGTCGGTATATCGCCTTGCACATTTGCTGGAGTGGTGTACGCTTTGTGCCTGCCTTCGGCAGGGCAGGAAGTACGTAGCTACGACGTGAACTCGATCCGACGAGATTTGTTGAAGATGCCTAACTAGCCCGACAGGATCTCGGACGAATCGTCGTATTTTCGCTGAGACACATTTGTTATGGTCTCCGGGGATCAAGCTCAGAATGTCATGACACTTGAAACTGGCATGGAACGCCACGTAGCCCTTTTCTCGCAGACCGTAATGAGTCTCGCCTCAGCTCCCATCTGCGTGTCAAGAGTTTCAAGGAGGCGAAGCCGGCGAGTCATGCTAGACGGTCCTCGTCAGCCGAGTATGCTTGGTGCCCTGTCGGAAAAGGCGCACATACGGATCCCCCAACCTGGTTGCAGCAAAACACAGGCTTCAGAACTTCAGGGGGCTCTAGTTTAGACTTTACTGCTCTGGCGCGTTATGATGACACTAGCACCCCGGCATCAATACCAAAGAGGATACCAGCTACCGTCCTCGGAGTTTTCTGGTGGTCTTTGGGCCCTGCTGGTTTCGCAAATTTCCTTGCGAGCAGCGGCTTCGCACAACTAAGCCCTAAATCCTGAAGGTTGCACAGCCAAGTGCTAGGGTGCGTGCTTACGAACAAGAATCTTAGTTGTTCGGCTTCAGGCTCGAAGGTGCCAAGTAAGGACCTTAGCAGAAGGATCGCTTGACCGGCATGGGCCTATGCTAGACCACCTTGAGTTGACAGATGTGTCGTGGCAGGGGCCCATTTCAAAACCATACGCCCTGAAAGCCACCTGAAGCCTAACGTGCAGCACAGCCTAAAATCTCATGTTCGTAAAGCATGGGTTCCTGGTCCTCTCTTGCTGTCCAAATCCAAGTTGCTTCGTGAGGATGTCATTTTGCCAAGCCATGACCTGCGCACGCGAAGCTGGTGCTGACTTCTGAAGGGCTTGGGCTTCCTGAGCTCTACACCTTCAAATCCAAAAAACTCTGCACGATTGAACCGTATAAATCCGGGAGTTTCAGAGCTCGACTTCCGGACCAAATGCTGAGCTCAGCTCGTCCAGGCAAGCACGAGGAAGTGCGACCCGCCGTTAGCACTGCCAATGTCAGAATGATTTAGGACCCCTATAACCCTATACATGCATTTGGAAGATCATCTACTCTGAAGCCATGTTCAAGTTGTTAAGGCCTTACTGTCAGCGGCGCTGAACATGTTGCCAATCTGGGCCGGGTCACCCAAGTGAGCCACGGCCCTCCTCTCGTGTCGAAGCCTTGGCTCTGAACAGAGAGGGGCAAAAGCGGGAAGCTTCGGACGCTCCTCAGCCAGGAATCCCTCCTGTCCCTTGACACAACTGCTGCATAATCAGGGTTCAAGTCAACAAACTGCCCCCATCCGACCTCACCCGTTCGGAACAACATCTCAAGATCCAGATAGCAAGGACAAGGCCGACGCCAAGGCTCTCCACAAATGAAAGCCTGTAGCCTATGCCCCTCATCTCCTTGTGTGTCGCTCCTACAGCAATTTATTTCACAGTCGCATCGTCCACTCTCGAGCCTGGAGCAGTTCTCGGCACACTTTGGCACTTGAGAAACCTCCACAGCCATAAACATAAGCCCGAACGCCATGTTTGTACCTGTCGTATCGAGCGGCTGGTAGATACACACCCAGTCTATGCACCCAGCAGCTATATCTCAACACCCCAAACACACGCACACTCTTGGACCGGCACTGAAACAACCTTGCGCCCGAAGCCCAAACTCGGAAAGGCAAGGTGGCACATAAGGCGTTGCATTGCAGTCGGGAGATCCGCGCCCTCCTGGCTCAGCCGAGGTGGAGGGCCTGGGTCTTCCTCTGCCAGGTCTTGGGGCCGAGGCCGAGGGGATTTTCTCACAGTCACAGTGTGAGGATGCACCACACTAGCGCTCACTGTTCTCACTCTCGCGATGACCACCAAACAGATTGCAATCTGTGTATATAATTTATATACATACATGTATATGTATGTGTACATGTATATGTGTGTGTGTGTGCATAGTGTACACATTTATTTATGTGTGTGTCTGTTTTCATATACCACTGGTGTAGCTGCGATAACACGTTCTTCAAGCACTGAATGTGATGGTGTCGTTAAAGACGAGCTTGAAGCCTCAAAGGGCAATCCTGTATGAAGCCACAGATCCGACACACCCTGAATCCAAATCCCAAAGCCCCAAAACCCTCAAGGGCCGAAATAGACCTGTGCCTGTCTAATCAGCCCTGCGGAGGACACCGGCATTCTACATGGGGTCCTCAGTAAACAGGATAGGGTTTTGGTGTCTGTAGGCTAATAGAGTAGGGACCGTGCAAATTCTGGAAACCGCCGCTATACTGGCGTGGCTGCTGGCCACATCGGACTTTCGAGGCAGAAAGCTGTCAAGGAATAAGAACGTCGAGAAGAAACCGCCTTCGCCCCTGCTGTGTTCATGAACTTCATGAACGCATGCCAAACCGTGAGCCGTGTGTCGCGCATACCAAATCCCCGCAAAGTCCTGCCTACGTTGCTGCGCAGCGGACAATACCGGAAGCCCTAAAACAGCCCAAATATAAACCCCCAGATAAAAAGGAACACCAACAGTTGCCTTTTCTCGGACTTTGCGGAAGATGTCCCTGAGGCGGCAGGGATCCTAAGTCTCCAGGCCTCCATATTAGGGTTCACGGTGCGGGTATGAAGGGCCTGTTTGTTGGGGCCCGAGACCTGGCGGGGAAATGTGAGAGATGAATTTAGTCTCCGATTCTCTCGCAGATCGGTTCAACTGGATTGAGAGGCTGGTTAAGGAGTGACTTAGCCTTCACAAGCCTTGCACCCGAATCTCTGAACTCTTGATTTGGTTTTCCAGTCTAGATGGGTTTGCTTAGCATGCGCCCGTGAGTTGGGAGTTCTAAGCCCTTCTCTGCTTCCCAGCCTCGTCAACAACAGTTAAACTTGAACCCCAACTTTCCCTGCGGCATCGAAATCTCAATAGTAACCAACTGGGGCTGGAGTTATTGGCCCAGAGATCCACTTGCTGCAAAGCCCCAAAGCTTAAACTCAACTCCCGGATGTCACTTTGGCTGACTGGGGAGGCGCAGTGGTGATGTTCAATGCTTTAACCAAGCTCATGTACTTTGGCTGCATACTTGAGGGACTGCCGTTTTGTTCTGATGCTACTTTCCAGTTGAGCATGCAGCCATGTTTGGGGCTGGCTGCGCAAGCTGGCGTAAGAGAGGCTACGTCTGTTACCCCTGCATTGCATGTCTGCGTCCGAGATGCAGCTTCTTGTCCTTGGGAGCCAGTGCATGCCACGGGAAGCACCCTGTAGATGCTTAACTAACGACACCAGCTCTCAAGGTAGTGGGGAAGCCCAAGGAACCATCACAACATCTTCAGGCCCACATGTTACCGAATCGGTCGGAACGGTTTCCAGCTTTGAACTGTCCCCGGTGTTGGATTTTGGAATCGGTGGTTGGGTGTCCTCGGCTTGTCGTAACTTCGAGAGGAGCTTATCAGTGCTCCGTCCTCAACCATCATAATTCGTTGCCCTAAGCTCTGATTGTCGTTGTTGTCACTACTGTTATTGTCCTTCCTGTTGTTGCTATCACTAGTACTCATATCTTCTATCACCTGGCCGCTGGAACGTAGACGCAATGCGCCCCTGCACCCCGATGTCAGTTTTGCTGGCAAGACTCCAGCTTCAATTTGGTGTTCCAGTGCTCGAAAGCGAATTTCCTGGCCTCTGGCCGGGAACCGGAGGTATGGAACATGAGGGGTTGTGTACATGTGGGGGTTTTAGGGGGAGAATGTTCGCACTTATTCAGACCCCGGTATTCTGTTGAAAGTCCCCCCTATGCAACACAGGACCCTTTTGGAAGCTGTGGGCCCCGAACCGAACGAGACTGGAGAACTAAAAGCAGCATCTGAACATTACGCTTGGCATGACCTCCACTGCTCCAGCGTCTAGGATCCACAAGATCCGAGGAGAGATTTATCAAACTGCCTAGCCGGAGCTCAGGCTAATCTGCCCGTGCTGATCGAAGAGAGCGCGCAGCAACCGAGGCGGTACCAGGATGCGGCTGATATTTTCGACTTGAGCGTGGTAAGTCAGCGCAAGCCGAAGACATGTGAGGACTCGGGAGGGAGAATCACGTGATCCTGGTGTATGAAATGCCGGAACGCTCACTTCTTGAACCCCATCTGCTTGCACACGCCGCTTTTCCGCTTGTTCTAGGCGGTCTTGCAAGGAGGCCAGGCTGGAAAAGGCCCATGCCAGAATCGACTGTTCCTGCAGGGAAAACTTCCATGGACTTTTGAGCGACTCAGACACCAGAACGCATAGAAGCTCATCATGGACGACTTGGGTCCTCGGTAGGAAAAGTCTAAGATGCAGAGCTTCGCCGAAGCCATGCCGGCTATCTCCCCATGTCAATTAAGATTCCTCTCGTGCTCAGATTGTCTGATCCTGAATATCCCGTAGCCACTCAACCCCAAAACCGTGCAAGCCACACACCCTTAAAAGTCCAAACAGTTTCGGGCATGGGGCCGTTAGGACTTAAAATTCTGAGCTCTGGGAATTTCAGAAAATATTTTCAGGCCAGCGACTCTACGATGTTCAGCTTTGGGGTTTAAAGTGACGTTGGCAAATAGAGTCGGAACCTGAGTCAGGACCTCGGATTCTCATTGTGGGCCCAGCTCCCTTGGATATATTGAACCGGCGATTTCCTAACCAGTCCAGATGTTCTCACAGCGCCCAGATCACAGGCCTAATGTACCAGGTCTTAATCGAAAGCTAAGCGCAAAGGCCGACATCCTCCACGCCAAATGTTGAACGACAAGTCATTGAACCACTTCAACTGCGCAGGAAACTGTGCGAAAAACTGTCTGAACACCTCGCTGTAATAGCCTTACAGGAGATCTGCATAGAACAACTAGACCGTTGTAAGCTGATAGTAGCCCCAAACGCCCAATCCATTAACGGGTAAGGCTCTTCGCCATGGCTTGCCCGAGATTGGCCAGGCCCTGTCCATCGAATTCGCCTGGCGTAGGGGTCCAAAAGGTTCTTGGAAAGGGTCTTCTGTGCAGTTTGTGTTAACACAAAATGGATAGATAGATAAGTAGATGTATAGATGTATAGATGGATAGATAGGTAGGTAGACAG